>BMAO01020833.1:0-104657 GCA_019973975.1 Trichonephila clavata | reverse complement strand
GTGTACAATATAATTTAAACAATTATCTTCTTTATGTAAGGAAATATTTATGAAACAAGATATGTTTAGAAAAAGGTTCTATGATATATTTAAAATATTCACAACGAAAAGTATTGTAGTCTTTGAAGTGAAAACTTCTTTAGTGGCGTTGGGCACTTTTGGGTAGGGGAAAATCTTATGGGTTCGTGTCACCGACATGCTCTGACTGGCGCACGCGCAGTGTGCTGTTCGCCTTAGACACTTTTGGATGGGTGAAATCTGTACGTTCGCGTCACCGACATGCTTATAGCAATATATCTGTAGCTATACAGCTGATGTATAGGGCTGTGTATATCTTATAAGTGAAATTGAATGGATTTAGTGAAAAGTTAAATGTGTATATACTGTGCATTGCTCGTTGCGATTCCGAGAATGAGCAATATATATTAATGGTTGCCGTTTATATTTCGCCTGGAAAATTCTTGAGGACTGATACTACAATTTTATTCGAAAATTTTGATGATTTATACAAAAGAAGGTTCTGAAATACTCGAAAAAAGATTTGGCGAAAAATATGATAATGTACCGATGATTTTAAGTCGAGACTTCAATATTAACTTTGCAGATGATAAAAATCTACCACTAATTGAATTTCTTAATGAAACACTTAATTTAAATATGTCCAATGATCGAAAACTCAGTACTACAATATATAAAACGACGATCGATGCAGTTTTTTACGCGATACTTAGATAAATTTGAATTCAAACATTTTCCTTTATTACTTTAGTTACCATAAGCCTGTTGTATCTTTTTTAGAACAAAATGAAATAATTGAAAGTACAACAAGTCTAATTATCGTTGAAATTATTGATGGCAATGATACAAACAATTAAAATAATGTTAAAAATGAAGTACATTGAAATTTAAGTAAATACAAATACTATCCATAAATAATATGATTGTATATTAATTGTTATTTGAATTGAATTGTATTTATATTTTGTCATGATCTTGTACATCCCGTAATATATTTTAATAATAAAAAAACATATAAACATGCATTTAATTGTTGCTCGGAGTGTCAATAGATGAGAAAAACACATTGATGTTTATAATTTTAATTCAAACATTATGAAATTTCAAATTTTAATACTAAGAGTTCTAAGTTTTTACTTCTATCGGCAGTCTCTACAACTGCCAATTATTTTTTAGTACATTAAACTTTTTAAAACTAATTTATTTATGTCTTATCCAGAAAAAATAGAGCTCACCCAACAAAGAATTAGAACTTTTTATGCTAGTCTCTTGGAAAAGCTACCACAACAACATTTCAAGGGGGTCTGTGGGCAACAGTCCACCAGACAGGAGATTATATAAAGTAAATTATTATTCAATATAGAATCGCCCATACCTGAGAAGTTGCCTATTTTGAATAGTAGTTGGTGGAATCATTATTTCCAAAATTGTTTTGGGCATTCCTTCAGTATAAATTTAAAAAAAACTAACTTTGAAGAGGTAAGTAAGTTATAATATAATTTAGATGTTGAGATTTTTTAGAAATGTTCTCGAAAATAATAGAAGTTATACTGCTAATTAAATATAGATTTTCGTTTCATTGAGCACTTCCCAGACAGAGAAATCAATAGTAGATATCTCCACGTACAAGGAAGTATTATAATATAGTTTGAAAATAAGTTTCACTCAGGATTTCCTGGAAGAAATACACACGACAAATACAGTGTAAAAACTGATTCCTTAGCTGAGGTATATTTTGAGAGCTTGGACTTCTCGGATTTTGATTTCATGTGTTTTTATTGATATTACTTTGCCGATGAATTAAATTAAATGTGCTGAATTATTTAAGTTAAAAATGAAAAATTAATTTATGAAATACATTAAAAATGAAAATAATTTACTGCTATTGCTTTTAGCATTAAAATATTAGACTTTATAACTTGACTATCGGAGTTACTTTTAATCCCTATAACTTCTCTCATCCTATAGGAGTCGGAGTAAGATAGGATATCTGACCAATGGGGAAACAACTTATCATGGCTTTGACTAAAGGAAGAATTCTTAGTGAGAAGCGCTTTCCAGTCACCTAGGCAAGAAAGGATGTTCTCATTGGCTAAGCTGGCAGGAAAAACTCCTCCCGCAATATGACTGGAGAGGCGATCCGATTAGCTATTGAAGTATTAACGAGAGAAGAACTGATTTTTGACCCATACTTGCATACCTCCCACTGGGAAAAATCCTTGATATAGGGGAAATGAATAATTCTGTCGGCCGAATTAAAAGGAAGTATAGTTATCTATAGAAATAATGCCAATGGTATTTGATAAACAAAGGTTCATACATTTCCAATTCTGATACAAAAGCAGATTTTTCCTGTTATTGAATGGATTAGTGGAATATCTATAACAGCTTTTTAAGA
Source organism: Trichonephila clavata (assembly GCA_019973975.1). Classification (NCBI taxonomy): domain Eukaryota; kingdom Metazoa; phylum Arthropoda; class Arachnida; order Araneae; family Nephilidae; genus Trichonephila; species Trichonephila clavata. Next base: position 102,241 of record BMAO01020833.1, on the reverse strand, counting down.
TTATCTATACAGCTAGATGAAGTTTTGTAGGCTTTTTTTATTTTGAGAAGGTAAATTCTTTGCATTATATTTAGTTTATTTATATGCGCAGAAGTTAGTGAACCACATACAACTACTCTATTATAAGTTCAATGACTGTTAAGTGGCAGAATTTAAAATATTATTTTGGAAGCTGCATTTGGAAAACGCAATTCTATTAAACTATAAGAAAAAATTATAAACTTTGTCTTCATTATAAGGGTCTCTGGAAAGAGGATTTTCAATTATTTTCTTAACATTTTACATGCGATTAATGCAAAAATGCATGTAATCATTGATTAAAAGGCGATGATAATTCAAAATGATACACGAGTTGGAAAGCATGCAATTATAAACCGAATAAAAAACAATAGTTTAAAAAAATCACCTATTAATAGTCTCTAATGTAAATCCAATTTTCACTAACATAAATGCCTTTAAATATTTAGATGGTTTTGTTAAAATTCTATATTTAAATATTGATTATTAAAACTACTAAATAACATAATTTGAATAATTTATATTTACTTTTATAAAAAATATATTTCTGCTATGAACTTGCGGAGGTTTCGATATAAATTCTTTGGAAAAAAAAAACTCTATTATATTCTCGCGTCAACGCGCGAAGAAAAATTCAAAGACAGAATACTAAAAATTTTTCAAAATACAGACAACTATTTCAGAAAATATCCAGCAGGGACAATCTGTCATTTCGAGACAAACAATCGAAAGAAAAGAAAGAAAAAACGGGGAGGTACAATCTATGAAAAAGAAGAACCAATCCTTTTGAAAGAAGGTATCACCTTAACCAAGAGAGAAAGAAAAGAGAGTTATAATAAAATAAAACCTTGAAATCACAGCAGGGAGTATCGACAGTCGAAAAATGATCACGGATTTTAGAGTGTCTTTCTTTTCGCTACCGTAAAATGGTGTGGAACAAATAAAATAACACAGCTTTGCGAATTGAGGTTGAAACTGAGTGAGGAACATTTTATGGTCTTTTCTTTTGCACGGAATAGAGTTGTACTACATTTCTTACTTACTGTAACAACCTGTTAATAGGTTGCATTCGTCTTTATTAAAGAAAAAAAGTTATTTTACTTCAAAAAGAAACATTTATTAAAAAATGCAAGCCAATGTTTCGAGAAAATCAAAATTTTGTCATTCATACACAAACGATCATTAAAAAAAAACAGAGAAAACTATTTAAAGAAAGACAAAATATTTTTAATGAAAAGTGGTATTATTTAATTCAACAAATAAAATATTAAAAATAGAGATTTAAAGTCAATTCTTACTTGTGTCAACAAAGAAGATTTTTATTTAAGTTAATTAAATTTTATTAATGAATTAAAATGTTTGAACAATCTGTATTAACATCGTGTCAACCACTACAAGTTTTTAAAAAAATATATTTAAATTTGAAGGGTGTCATCTGTTGTAGTTAGTGGTAATTTTTCAGAAAGAGTGCAGAATAAATTTAAAATTAAAAAAAATAAAATTAATTAATTAATTAATATTTGAAAAAATTGTATTATCATCAAAAGTCATCGACTATTCCATCAAGATAAAAACAAATGCTTTTGAACTTTTTATTAATGATTGAAAATTTAAACAAAATATACATATATAGGGAGTAATATGAACTATTTGGTATTGAAAAGAGAAGTGAAATGAGCTCCGAGTGACACCTAGAAATTTCAAAACAGAAGAGTGAGTAAGTATTTATATCGAGTGTCTTAAAATACGGTTTAAAAAAATTATTGTAGGAAAATGGTTAAGTTTGAAAGAAAAAAAAACATTTCTTGCATGCAATTCATGTGAAAAAGCAGAAATTCTGCTCTTCTAAATTTTTAGTTTATACTCCAATTTTTTTTCGACTGGTAGGGCTATAAATAGTAAACCTCTAAATCAAAGAAAAATATTTGGAAATTTTACCACAAAATTATTTGAAATTTGTCAATGAATGCAAATCGCTATACATCAGGGGTGGGTAAATAGCCTTCCACTTGCCACATGCATCGAGACAATCGAGTTCATCGAGACAATCAGCACACAAAATACACAGAAAATGTTCTCTATATTTAAATCGACACACATTTGTGAGTAAAGTTTTTTCCACACGAAGATCAGTAAGAAGAAATATGAATGCAAGATGGCTGACATAAACTTGAAGGGTGAGATGAGAATTTCAACAAACTATCACACTCCTAATTTCAAGAAACCGCAGTAAAACAATGCTTCTCAAACTTTCAATATTCATGACCCAATATTAAATTATAGTTTTCATCGCGTCCCCAGCTATATAATAGCACTGTATTGAATTCAATAATACTATACTTTGACGCTAAAGCTACAACGCGACTTTAAACTGTTATGAGTCAATGACGTATATAAACGTCTCTTTCAGCCAAAGCATTAATTTTCTGGACGTGTATATACGGCTTTCCAAAGTACGATCTTTTCTTTGCACTGTTATCCATAAAATTATTCCGAAGGCTTTGGAATGCAATAAAAGGACCTTCTGAATGATTTACTTATTTCCGAGGATTTTCTTTTTCTCCTCCCTCCCCCCCCAAAGAAAACATCAAAATACGTGGCACTACATGGAAAACGGTGGCAATGGGGAGCGAATCACAAAACTTTTTGTCGGCAGTTAAGGAATCAGTTATAAATCGTTAAAATAATCAAGATAAGTGTCACTGCTAATTATCAAACTTCTACTTAACTTAGTATTGTTAAATTAATAATAAAATACAATGTATAGTAGTTATAAGTGTATTATATCAATGTAAATGTGTATTTTATATTTTATTGTATCAGAAAGTATTTTGTTTGTTTACTTTCAGTAAATGAATATTTTTTTTAAATAATCTTTTGTTTTCGACTTTTCAATAAGCTCGAGCCTCCCTCATGGTGTTATTACGCCCCTCAATTTGATAAACGCTGTTGTAAAGTGTAATACGGTACATTTTTCTAATTAAAATGATTCTAAAATTAGATATGCTAGTAGCTATAGATGATATGAAATTAGCACAGTAAATAAATTTAATAAGAAACTAACACTATTTCATTTAACTTATATTTAGGAATTTTTATGGAACAATTTATACCTTCTCTCAGATGCAATGTTAACTAATGAATGCAATCATTCGTAAAAGAGTGCTTTCTCTCCAATATCCTCAGCTTCCACATTAAGGCGGCCAAGCCAAAACAATTGCCTTCCTTGCATTACATCATTTTCGGAATATCCCCCATCACTCACAATCACATGTTATTACACGAGTACGAAATCAGCAGATATTTTTTTGTAAAGAGCCTGTAATGTCGTGGTTCAGTAAGATTACTTCCTTACTAGGTAGCGTAAGGGTTCACAGAGTTATTAACACAAAAGGCATTTTATTCCAAATTAATTACACAAAACATTATATTCATTAGTTAATTGTTTCTCTTAACAGCCTTTCGCTGCAGAAAAGTCTTAGTCCCGTTTAAGATTTGATATCTTAAAACGACCGACACTCGGGTTTGGCTGTCTCAACCCCTTTCGCTGCTATCGTCCCAGGTTTATTCACGCAAGCGGTTGCTCCACAGATTTCAGCACCCCATGTTTTAAAGGTTCAGATTCTCTCCATTTGTTCTTGAGGTGCAGCTTCCCCAGCACCCTCTATCTAGTGTCTTCGAAGAAGGAAAAAAAACTGATGTGAAAGGAAATGCACAAGGTTGAAAGGGACCTTCGTGACTTGCGAGCCAAACTTTTAACCCTTGGCGGTTACCTCACTCCACCCTCTTAATATGCTCTGTTTTGAGAGCGTATTGAATCAGCACATGCCTCTCCTCACTTTGGCTCAATTCCATTGATTCTTGAAGGCAAAAGGCCGGGCATGACTGAAAACAACTACGTCACCTTACCTCGTATACCATCCGGGAGCTCAATAAATCGTCCTGAAGGCACTCTACAGCACTGGTTATCAACGTGGGCGATAACGCCCCCTTGTGGGGGTTTGAGGCTATTAGGGGGGCATTAAAAGACTCAGAGAAAATTGTGAGGCTTTGATATGGAACGGAGGGGCTTGGACAAATTAACCAAATATAGTCTAAAAAAGACTAAAAAGGCACACTGATTATGTACTAACAAAAGTAAACTTCAATACTGTTTACTTATGTTGATTATATGTATTTAAATCATTTCTATATCACATATGTACGAAAATTCCCATATCTCAGTAGTTCGGGAAGAGAAGAAAAACTTAAAGGTTACATTATATTACATTTAGACCTACATTAAATTGAATGATATAGTGCATTTTCATTTCTGTAGTGCACGTGTTGTCTTTGCGAGCAGTAGGAAAAATATTTCGTCCAATGCATTTCATTACTTAATTATCCAAGAAACATAATTAAATATGTTAACCAGGAATTAACGTGTGATTCTTTAAAGGCTGAAACTGTCAATTTATATTTATTTTGAAAGCAATAGTTTATTGTGAATTACTTCGTATCATCAAAACCCCTGCCTGTCTTTATAACATTATTCCACTCTTTTAAATGAAGAAATTCAGTAGCGTTTCAATTCCAACAATATCCTATCTATGACTAAAATATATAATATTACACATTTAAATATATTTGTGGCAATAGCTATTTCAGATTAGCAAGTCAAAAAAATCGGGGCTTTAGAAAAAAAATTAAATTTAAAAATATATTTTATTATAATACAGTATTTTTTTAAAAATTTAACTGTTTTGTTTTCACCATGTATTATGTACACTCTTATTTCTCTAGAGTGGGAGGGGGTGGTTTCGAAATATTCACTATAAAAGGGGGTGCCAGTTCAAAAAAGGTTCGGAACCTATGCTCTACAGGATATCTCATCACAACTGGCCTACATTATTTTTCATCCAAATAGTTTGTAGTCCACATGTGAGAAGGGGACTCAGCAATAGATACTGTTCGCAGGAGCGTCCTGTTCACCCTCTACATTAAACTTGACAAGTACTATCGGGAAGTCTTTATCTACAAGGCTTATAGAATGGTTGTGCATTCCTCACGGATTACTTCTAAACTTGCTATTTCTGGTAAAATGCATCTTTCAAGTGATTCTGAAATAAGTCGCAAAGTTCCCTTTCTCTACGGATACGGTCTGAAACAGTTGCTGTGTTTGAATTTTATACGGGAATGCAGAGTACTTACGCATTATCGTATGCACTACTTATCTGCTCAACCGACTTGGGACTACGGTTTTTTGGCACAAATTTATAGGGGAGCACGCAACTTGCAATTGTTTCCTCAAAGGGATGTACAATTTTTTCTGTAATATCCGATAGGTTTCATTTAACATTTCTTACTTCCCTATTTCAATGCTACATATTCCTTTAAACTTCTCGTAAAATGCTTTTATTGTATTTAGATGTGGACCATATAACTATTTATGGTAAATTTAAATCACCTTACTGTCAACTATATTTTAAAAATTAAATGTTTAAATTACCAGTCTGTTTTTATTAGTGAGAGTAAATTATATATTCTCTTTTGAATAAAACATTCAAAAATCAGAACAGACATGTTTCTAATGGATTATTATTTAAACGTCTAAAAGAAGTGAAATTTGGCTAAAAATCTAAAGCTACAAGGAAGTCCTTGGGTAAGAAAAGAAACGCTGAAAAGACTTATTACTATTGAAAATCCTCAACCTCAAAGGAAATTAGCAAATAAATTAAATATATCGCAATCGACAATTAGTCGTCAGATAAAGAAAATAAGCTATAACATAGTGAATAAACCAGTCTGTCATCAAATGTCTATTAAGACCGTAGAAAAACGTAGAAAACGTTCTTGGCATTTGTATTTAATGTTACGCAAAGGTAGATACAAAACATGGATGAATCACTTTTTCATCTGCCATTCACAACTAGCAAAATGAAGACGCAATATATTTCATGCAAAAAGCGTTGCGAAGAAGCAGCTTTTTTTTGTCAAGTCGGCCGTCAGGTGTTATGGAATGGAAAAAATGTCCTCTAAAGACTTAACAAAGCCATTCTTTATCAAACAAAAAGCTAAAATTGATGCTAAGTACTATCAAAATAAAGTTTTGAAACACTTGATCAAAGAAAGTAGACGTCTTTACCCTCAAGGAAGCTTTGTTTTTCACCAACATTCTGTAGTAAGTCATACTGCAAAATCAACTGTAAAATGGCTGAAAGATAAAAAAAAAATTCTGTGAATTGACTACCACCATCTCATGACTGTGTTTCTTGGAATTATTTTTTAAGAGGATACTTAAAAAAAACAATTAAGTAGACGTAAAGTAAGAACACTTCAAGGGTTTCAAAAAACAATCAAAGAGAAAGAAGGAAAATCCCCTCCCCCCTAAACGGTCAAAAAAACATTTTTGGCTTGGCCGAAAGGTTTAAGTAAAGTGTACTACGGAAAAGGAAAACCACATTGGAAGTTTCATGTAACTTGATTCAATAAAGATTATGTTGCTCAGAAATTGGACACATTATTTTTGCATCAACCGGTAAGCTTAAGCTTATCTAAAATTCGTTTGATATCCATTCACTATTTCCACAAAGAACTCATTTTATTTCTGACCAAAATGAAGCTGAATGTTATTCCATTAATAAAAATTCACTATTCATCAAAATAATTTTAAAAACTGTTCTAGAGCAGAATGCTTTGCAATATTCGCTCAAATTTGCTTAGGAAGAAAATGAATTCAACAATTCTTCATTTTGAATAGAACTCAAACAATTACGGTTTTTGTAAGAATCTTTTAAAGCAACTACGAATAGTTCTGAAAAAAAAATGTTTCATATAAATGCTGTTTTTAAATATTCATTTCATATCTATGAAACTCTAAAAATTGTTTTTATTCTTTAAAATTCCAACTTATAAATTTTTTTAAACACCGGTAGTTTAAAAAATATTGTTAGATTTAGGGGTAATTTAAAACGAAGCGAAATAGAATTCTGTTCAATTATTCATCACCTTAGCATATATTCTTAAGAGGCTTTACTATGTCTTAAGACTCGAGAAAACTTCGAATAAAACCAAATATTTTACAAAATGCAAACGATTCCTTTGGAATGTTTCGACGCCAAACAATCCGTCATTCCAAGACAAACGATCAACCTGAAAGAAGAAAGGGAGTGCGGAGTGTTCCAAAGTATGAAAGAGAAACCTTTGCGCTTGAAAGACGGCATCATCTTAACTGAAAAAGAAGAAAGATGAATAAAATAAAGCTGAGAAATCGTAGAAAGGCGGTATCGGTGGACGAAAAATGATCAAAGATTCTGGAACGTCCTTTTATTCGCCATCGTAAAATGGCGCGAAATAAATAAAATGAAAGTTCTTCCATCAGGAATAGCACCTGAGCATATCTGAGTTTCATTTTCTTCATCTAAGCAATGCAAGACTATTTGTAATATTATGATATGTGTATCCTCTTCTCGCATAGCTTCAAAAGAGATGCTCTCTGAGTAATACTTGGATTTTGAAACACGTTATATTTGACCAATAGGGTATTAATGTTATCGTCCTCGGGAATTTTAATAAATAAATAATACAAAATGTAGAAATAAAGAAATCTATAAATATCAGCGTTTCCAAAAGAAAGTGATTCGAAACTTCGCATACGAACAATTTTCTATGTATTTTGTTGAAACAAACGCGATACTGAAGGCGTGTATATCAAGCTCACGCGTGTGGAAGCAGATTTGTGATAAATGTGCTCAAGAGGAAGTGGTCTTCATTTAAAAATGGTTCGTATGGATGTAGCTATGTCCAAAATGGATCAGCATGCCGTACTAAAGCTTTTAAGACTGGAAAGGTGTAGCCAGAATGGGCCTGAGTTTACAACATTTGTTGCACTACAGAAATGGCGGTGACGACTTTGTGTAGCACATAGTGGCAGAAGATAAAACCCGGTGTCACTACTCCCAGTCGTCAATGAAAATATCCCGACTCTCACAAACCTTAAAAATTTAAATCTAAGCAGCCACCCGGAAAGGTGATGTTGACGGCCTAATGGGTAAACGATTTCACTCCGAAGATGGCGTAAAGGCTGCAGTTCTGAAATGGTTCCATGAACAACTGACATTATTCTTTACGGACGGAATTCGTAAGCTTCCTAAGCAATGACGCGCCTGCCTAAACACCAAGGGTGATTTCTTTTAACAAACTTTATATGCATTTATTTCATTATATATTATTGTTTCTATCTATGTATCTGTCTCATTTCTTACCCAACGCATCTCCGGGACACACACCCGAAATCACTTTCACTTGAACACCCCTTTTATTATCGATTAAATGCTCTAGTGCAGAGGTTCTTAAACTTCCAATTGCCACAGCCCCCTCCACAAGTATTAGACTGACATCGTTGACCTCTAAATTTTGAACAACTCTCCCTGACTCCTAACACATAGCTGAGTGATAAGGGGTCTCAGAGGTGTTAAATTTTTCTGGGGGAGGGCTGAAAATATAGACAATATTCAAATACATATAACTCTTTGAAATTAAACTTAAACAATTTGAATCCTTTACACTTTATTTATAAAGGAATGGGGCTTCAGAAAAGTGCAAAATGTTTAAAATATAATCATAATTTTAAAAATTATAAGCATATGAAAATAAGAAATGTTAATTAAGTTTTACGGCGCGCATGCTATTTTCAAAAGTAGTAGCTTTAATTACTAGCAATAAGTTGATTTATAAAGTTAAGTGTATCTTTATTACACCGTAGTAATTTTAAATAAATAGAATAGTAAATTATATTTTTTTAAAAATAAAAAACATTATATTTTTAAAATTGTTTTAAAGAATTTCAATATTTTTCAAATATTTTTTGAAATAGAAAAGATTTATTCTTCTTAATTTACTAGGGCATAAAGAGTATGATACATTTTATAATTCTGTTAAGTTTTATGCATCAAAGACTACTATTTTAGAAAATAGTGTGCGCAACGCAAAAACTACTTAATATTTATTACAAAATTATTTCTTATTTGTATATGCTTATAACTTTTAAAATTATGATCATATTTCAAACATTTTGTACATTTTTGAAACCATAATCCTTTGTAAATAATATGTAAAAGATTCGAATTATTTAAGTTAAATTTAAAAGAAATATACCTGTTTGAAAATTGTTTATATTTTCATCCCTCGAGACAAAATTAACACTCCTGAAGGTTCCTCAATAATTCTAAGACTGCCTCTACTATGCATACAGACTGTTTAACACTTCTTTTTTTTCCTTTAGCAAAAACGTAAACATCTAAATATATATATATATGAATATAAAAATATTACAAAACACAACAATAATACTTTAAGTAAATAAATAAAGTAGGCCAGTCCTTCTCAAAACTTCCAACATTTGCAACCCAATTTTCAGTCATAATTTCATCCCGCACCCTTTCATACGATAACAATATATTGAATTCAATAATAATAAACTTCGATGGTAAATCTTCAATACGACTTTGATTATAAGCCGTACAAATTATCAAGATAAGTGTTAAATTTTGTATATGACAAGCCCTTTGGGTCACTAGTCATTATTAAACTTGTTCTTAATTTAGTATTGATTAATTGATAATCAAATACATTATGCGATACTGATACATTTATAAGTGTATTATACCAGTGCTTATCAAACTTTTAATACTTGCCACCCAATATTCAATTAAAATTGTAACCATCCCTCCCCTCCTTACGAAAACAATGTGTTGAATTCAATAATATTATATTTTGACATTAAAGCCACAATACAACTTTAACCTTTCGTATATATACGTCTCGCTCAGCCAAAGCCTTAATTGCCTCGGATGTACATATATGTCTTTCCACAGAAATATCTCTGAGCACTGCTATTCATAAAATTATGCCGAAGGCTTTTGAATGCGCTAAAAAGACCTTGACAGTGTTTGTGAAAAATTTACATATTTCAAAGGATTTGCTTATTTATTCCTTCTCTCCCCCCCCCCCAATACATCACATACGAACGCCTACGTGGAAAACGGTGGCATTGGGGAGAGAACCACGTAACTTTTCATCGGCAGTTACGGGATTAATTATAAACCGTATAAATTATCAAGATAAAAGTTAATTTTTGTTAAAATTTTATAAATGACAAGGCAAAACTTGATCTTAACTTAGTATTGCTAAAAAAATTAATTATAAAATACATTGTGCAATACTGATACATTTATGTGTATCATATTATTGTAAATCTGTATTTATTTCTTATGATGTCAGAATGTATTTTTCTTTTACTTTCAGTTCCTTAATAATTTTTTAAATAATATACTGTTTTCGACTTTTCAATATGATCACGCTCTCCTCGTAGAGGTATCACGCCCCCTAAGGGGTGCGCCTCATAGCTTGAGAAACGCTGTATTATACAAGTGCTAATGTGCATTTTATTTTATGTCATGTCAGAATGTATTTTGTTTTGCTTCCTTGCAGTAAATGAATAATTTTTTTAACAATTTTTGACTTTTCGATATACTTGCGCACCACCTGTTACGATTATTACGCCCCTCCCCCTTAGAGGGGGTGCCTCACATTTTAAAAACGCTTACGTGGTTGAAAATAAAAAAAATACAAGCAAATTTTATAAGGAATTCGAGATCGATACACTTGTTATCATATTGGCATAATTTGGGAATTTCGTTCTTAATCTTTGTACATGTGCTTCCACTATATATTATTTTAAAAAATTAAGTTTTAGTGCTATGTAGTTAAAAACAATAAAAAAAAACTGAATTAATATTTTTGATCGAAATATATGTTCTAGTAAAAAATTTATTGACGAAAATTTAGTGAGCTAGTCTGGGATGACACATCTATAAATTGTTTCGCGAGTTCTTACAAAGTCTGTAAAATATAGAAATCATAACATTAGATGAGAGACCTTTGCGGTCCTCCTAGAAAGACGCTGTGAACCTCCGGTGGTCCTCGGGCTACAGTTTCAGAACCGCTGTACTAGCAACACATATTTTTGAGGAAAAAATGCTATTTAATTTTTATTAATTTCAGTTGAAATAAATACTAACAAAAATTTGATGAAGCATGAGATATTGACAACACTATGCCTAAGGCAATAATATTCATATTCTGAGTGAAATGAATTTTTCTTTTGTTAACAGTATGCCAATTTTCGCAACTCATATTTAACGATATAATTTAATAAATATTGTTTAGTAAAGTTGAAATTTCTTTCTAATTAATTGGAATACTCTCTGTTTTTATTCCATTTTTTATTTTTAACTATCCCTTACTAATGCAAAGCCCGGGGTTCAAATCCCGGGCTGGGCAAAGTCAACTCGCTCTTTCATCCCTTCAGTGGGTTGATAAATGAGTACCAAGCATGCTTGAGAACTGAACTCTAGTGGTTTCACGTTGGACTAACTTATTGACCGAAACGTCTGCACATAAACCCAAGGACCTAAGGTCACGTAAACTGCGCAGTAGGCCTTGTGCCCTCTCGGGCTGTTGAACCACTGGGTTCAGTTCATTTGATAATGCAAAATGATGAAATTAATACTCAAGAACTAATAAAATGGTTTAAAGATAACGGAGTAATTAACACTAAAAAAAGATTTTAAATAAAACTTCTATTCCTAATTTACTTTATAAGGGCTTTAAAAATATAATTTACTTAGGAATCGGCAACATTGCCCATGTAAAAATCCAATTAGGCTCTCCCGAAGCATTAATTCGAGCAGCACTTTGTATATTTCAATACGTCCATAAAAACAGCTTGAGTATTTATGAAACAATAACATGCATTTAATGTAGATCATTTTAGACTATATATTAGTATGAGATAAAGTTTTCCATTAATAATCATTATGTTTAATAAAAGCTGCTTTTTTTGTGATAAAAAGACAAATACTGAATGAAAAATTGATTCAAAATAATGACTTAATTCAACTTTAAATCGAATATAATTTACTAAACTAAGATTTTTCAAGTAAATTTCACATTATTTCATGATGATATATAAATAGATAAACAAATTCAATTATCGCAGTTGATAAGGGTTTATAATGAGCATACATTTCAACGAAAAAATTAAAATACTTTAGTTTCATAACAATTTAATCCAGAAAATTAAAAAAAAAAGTATAAATATATATTTTGTAGCAATTTGAAAGATGCACGTGTGAACAATTTAGTAATACATATTTGTGTACCGAATTGAAAACATATACTAAGTAACAACTTACTTTACAGCTACAATTCTCCCTCTGTATTCTGCGGAACACTGCTTATTGGTGTAGCCACACGTGTTATACGAAAAAAATTGAATAAACAATTAGAAATTGTTGTCAAGGAAAAACTCAAAATAATTTATATATTGAATTGTCAACAGTAGACTATCATACCTATGCTGTAAGCTTAATATATTATGTGTAAGGAAAAGTTTTGTCCGAATTTTCTAAGAGTTCGATTCTTTTATCCTCCCCCCCCCCCATATTTTTTTAAAAAATTGACAAAATATAATGTTCTGTAGTTAGTTAAAACTTTCTGCCAACATTCTGGCAAACTAATTAACCCACTGGAAAAGAAATCCTCTGGTTTGGAGGTAGTGTTCTTCCACTGCCATTTGGACACTCTCATGATTTATATATTCATTTCCACCAAGAAAACATTTTCAGCGACCTAAACAGATGATAGACAGGTGGTGCAATATCAGGAGAATATGCTAGATGAGTAAAAAATTTTCAATCCAACTCTACAACTTAATCCGGAAGCATGGATGTTTGTGTTGTAATCCTTTCTTCTGTCTGTTTGTTTACCCCGTGTTATACGTTCGGTGCACGGGTTTATAAATGTTAAAAAAAAAAAAATCTACAACTTTTTGTGCAGTTGTAGAGGCGTTACGGGGGAAAATTGGTGTTATAAATTTTTAAACTATTAGAAGCACAGTCTTAAAATTTGATAAATAGTTTCCTTTCATAGAGTAGAGATCAGCTACAAGATGGGTTTTGGGAAATATCCCCCCAAAAGGCGTTGAGAAGGCGTAATAGATAATAGATAATAAGGGCGTAATAGATAAATATTTCAATTTTTTAAATTACGTGACCTACCTGCTTGAAAATTGGTAGGCATGTTTCTTTCATGGAAAAAATATCCGCTACAAAATGGGTATTGGGAAAATTGACCCCAAGGGGAGCTGAGGGGGGGGGCGGTTAAGAGGAGATATAAATAATTAGTCCGATTTTTAAACTATCAGACGCTCACTCTTGAAAATTGGTAAGCAGATTCCTCTCATAGGATAGAGATACGTTACAAAATGGGTTTCGTGAAAATCCACTCCCAAGCGGTATTACGGGGCTTAAGGGGCGTTATAGATAACAATTTTCATTTGTTAAATGCTGGACGTTCAGTCTTGAAATATGATAATCGCAATTCTTTCATGGATTAAATATCCCGTATATAATGTGTTTTGTGAAAATTGAACCCAGGTGGTGTTGCGGGGGCCGAAAGGGCGCTATAAATAATTATTCCCATTTTTAAACTTTTAGACACACAGTCTTGAAATTTGGTAAGCAGATTCCTTTCGTAGAGAATCGCTACAAAATGGGTTTCGCGAAAATCAACCCTCAAGTTTCATTTCGGGGGATTAAGGGGCGTAATAGATAAATATTTCCGTTTTTAAATTATTAGTTCTACCTGCTTGAAAATTGGTAGGCATGTTCTTTTCATGGAATAGAGTTCTTCTAACAAAGAATAAAACGAAAATCAACCCTTAAGGAGGATTGCAAGAGGTCCAGGGGAGGGTTATAGGAAAAAAATTCCTGTGTTTGAATTGTTAGACCAACATACTTGAAATTTGTTAAGCATGTTTCGTTTGTTGAAAAGGGATCTACTAAAAATGTATTTTACGGAAATCAACTCCTTAGGGAGCAAGCGGCTACTGGAGGGTATTGACAAAAAAATCCTTTTTCGAACTACAAATACTATAATAATGAAATTTGGTTTGCCTTTTTCTTTTGTTGAATTGAAATCCGCTAAGAATGATTATTTCGGAGAACGACTCTCAACGAGGTTAAGGAGGGTATTGATAGTAAAAATTTCGTTTTTGCTGTATTAGATTTAGACTTGAAATTTGGCTTGCATGTTCATTTTACGGAGTAGAGATCCACCGAAAATTGGTTTCGCGGAAATCCACTTCATTATAGAGTTACGAAAGTGCAAACTATATTCTATACTTCAATTTTAGATATTTTTAGAAAATACAAATTCGATGAGTTCTGCCCTTTTTTTTATCAAGAGGCGAGAGTAACAGGTATAAGTATATTTTTAATACAATCTAATTCTTAGTGCTAGGACTTAAATATCAATAATTTATATATATATATATATATATATATATATATATATACAGTATATGTTTATAAAACATCATAAAGTACCCAGTAAAGTGGGTGGCTAATGGCTAGTACAAGTATAAAATTGTTTAAAGATTATTATTAGAATAAAAAAAATATTTAAATGCAATATTCTGGCAAAAAATTAACTTAGAATTACCAATTTTAAAGCATTCTCCTTTTATAAGAAATGCTTCTATACTAGAAATATTTTGTTTATATATAGCTAAAATATTTTAAAAGGACCTGAACTGGAAATTTTGAGAAAATCCCATTATCTTCAGTTACTACCAAATAAAACAATTATCGTTGATTTTTTTTTATTTCTTCAATCTGATGTATTAAAATATAGGTAAATCCATTTAAAAATTTCAAAAATTCTGGTTCAAGCTGTGTAAAGAGGTCTGAGCTATATGAAGGCAACATATAATTATTATATACACTGGCGCCCAAAAGTTAAGCATACTTGATAATTATACGAATAAAGAAGAAACTGTAAATCAGAATGGCGGGAAACGTGATGTGCGAGTGTAAAATGGTTATATAATAAGGAAGCAAATCAAAAGAATGATAATAATTAATTTTATTACCCAAAGTAACAGTTTCAAAGAAAACTGAGCATAGCAAGGATTCACAATTTAAAGAAAAAATGAAAGAAACCATTAAATAAAATACTGATGCTGCAGTTTAATAAGGCGTGTGGTCATTTCTGACAGCCAGGCACGCTGCACAGCGATTTACTATACTTGCTATGAGATGATGAATGAGTTGTGGGCTCAAATGGTTCCAAGCTTCTTGGAGAGCACTCTTCAGTTCTGTAACGGAGCTTGGTGGATGCGAAAGGGCTGCAATTTGTCTCCCGAGCATATCACATACATGCTCGATATGATTTAAATTCGGTGAGTTCGCAGGCCACGACATGCGCTGGATGTTTTCCGTTTCAAAGAAGTCATCAATCAGCACCGCTCGGTGACATGGTGCATTATCATCCATGAATATGAAGTCAGGACCGACAGCACCTCGAAACAAGCGAACATAAGGCTCAAGAACTTCGTCTCTGTATCTTTGAGCAGTCACAGACCCCGTGTCAAAGAAATGGAGTTCTGTGCGACCGTCCATCATGATCCCAGCCCATACCATTGCCCCTCTTGATGGAAAATGATGTCTTTCCGTTATGTTTCTTGGTTCAAAACGTGTTCCACGTTCTCTCCATATCGTTATCTGCCGAGAATCACTACTCAGACTAAACCGGGACTCGTCACTGAACATCTCATTGGCCCACTCTCTCACACTCCTATGTTCATGTTTCAACAAAAAAAAAGAGCTCGTTCATGCGCAGACGTGAGAGGAACGCAGACTGTGGTCTTCTGGCATGCAGGCTAGCATGATTGAGTCTCCTGTAAACAGTTTGTCTCGAAATTCGTATTCCTGTGGCGACTGTGAACGCCAAACCCAGTGCTTTGGCAGTACTACCCCTCTGACGTCGCGCACTTATTACCAGATATCGGTCTTGGTGAGTGGTTGTGACTCTTAGTCGACCTGATACTGGTTGTAGGATAACATCTACTGTTCTTTGAAACCTCTGCCACAGTCTTGAGATTACAGACTCGTCCATTTTTAGAATTCGAGACACTTCGGCATGTGATCGTGAGTATTCCAGCGTTCCAACGATTCTTCCTTTCGTAAACATGTCCAATTGGCGTATTTGTGCCATCATGCACCTTGTTTGATGGTTAACAACGTTTCTTTCGCTCAGCAGTTGCACGAAACTTGTCTGAACTGCCTATGCTGCGTGAATCGGTTTCTCCGACATGCGCCGGTGTTTCGCACAGGACGTAGTCGACAGAAATTTTTGCAGAAACCCAATGTTTCTTCTTCACACAATTAATATCCGCAAGAAATTTGGAATTATTTTACGATTTATGCTTAACTTTTGGACACCATTGTAAGTATTTTTCTTAAAAGGAGAATGATTTAAAAATAACGAATTCTAAGTTCATTTTTTTGCCAAAATATTGCATTTATAAATAATTTTTTATTGCAATAATATTCTTTTAAAACAATTTAATTCTTGCATTCTAATCGAAGTGACACTAAATATAAAACAATATTTGTTTGCACTCATTTTCAAATTCACGGTTCCGAAAGTAGATACCTTAAATAAAAATAAAAATACTATAAATGAAAGAGAAACAACATAACGCCTAATTCTAGGAAGTAATACCAAAATTAATTCTACGAATTTTTTTTAAAATAAAGATAAAATTTTTCAATACATGGACATATTCACGTTTACTAAAATATACGTAAGAAGAGGAAAATACAAATAATAAAAGTGAGTCTCTATAAATAGAATATATTAATAAAAATAGTTTATTTAATGATTGATATATCCAGAAGATAATACCCGAGGTAGCGGAATAGTATATTGATGTTTTCTAACCAATAACTTGAAACAGAAAATAAAGATATATGACATTGTATTTACGATCAAATGAGACGGGGAAGAATAATAAAATCAATACATCTATCTTATTCGTAAAGAACTAGGAGACATTGACATTTTTATAATACATAGAAGCACAAACTATGTACTTGTTTATACTTATTATTTAACTTAAAATATTTCTTTTAAAAAACCGAAATCTCATAATATAATTATACTGTTTTTATAATTTAGATTATAATGTCATTTAGAGTTGTTAGCATTGTTAAAGAGGTTGTATAATTTGATAAATTACACATGTTATGATAATTGTAGTTGCTAAATAAACAACTATATAAATTTATCAAAAAGTCTTTTTTTCCTAAGTTTTTATGTGGCATACATAATTTTTGAAGTCAGTAAATGTAATAATTTGACTTTTCTAATTGTATAATTTGGATCAGAATGAAGGATTTTTAGCAAGAACTTTTCGTGATGTTTTAATTTTTATAAAATCTTGCTTCTTTGTTGGGCTCAAAATTTATTCTCGTAAAAAGAAAGCTTTAAATATAGAGGTTAAATTCATAAAATAAAACTCATGAAAACTAAACTTAAAGCTTTTCAATGATGTAGATTAATGTTTAACTAAACCATGATGGACACTTTGCAAATTTTTCGATAATGCAGACTTTCTTCTGTTTATTCAAAAAGAAGCAATGCTAGATTAAACAACATAATTAAACAAAGCAGACGATTCTGAGGTATTAAGTAAAATTAATAATCAAAAAATTATCTTAAAGCAAATGATAAATTACACTTTAATTAAATCAAATATATTATGAAATAAAAATAAACATTAAAAGACTTTTAGTGTACTCACATGCGGTATAGCTAAATATTTTAATTGGACTGAATGTATAATTTAATGCATCAGTAAAAAATAACTTTTTCTGGCTCTGATAAAAACAAAAAAAAAAAATACTGCAAGATTTCTTAGAAAGACAATAGTAACAAATAACAAATAAATTATAACAAAATGGCAATTCCTTGCAAAGGATTAAAAATCACGTGACATCATTATCACAGGATAGATGTAATATTAAGTTACAAGTCAGTTAGTTCATGCGCCATATTGTTTCCAACTTTTGCTTATTACATAAGCATTTTTTTGAGAAGTTTGTAACTGTTAAGAACAATAATGCACATAGTAAAAAAAGGATTTTATTCTAAAATCACCTGTATCATGAAAGATTATTTTTTTTATATTCAAACACGATTTTGAGCACAGTTGGACATGTCAACAAAATTATTTAATTTGGAATTCTATCTGGATTTTACAACTCCACCAACAAGTACAAGTTTCATGTCAGACCATTATTTTAATTATCAAATTTTCTATTACACTTTTATTATTCTTTCTATTAAAAAAAGAGCATTTCTATTTTTTATTCACTTTTCCATCATTTTCAATTGATATTTAATACATGTTACCAAATGCATTCTGTAGCTCATTGTTATTTTTTACCAAATGTAATGATATAAATAAATCTGTAGCTAAAAGGTTTTTAGTTTTTTTTTAAAAACATTTATATGGTTAGGACGTAATGATCAAATAAAAATTTTGACAAAGTTTCCTTTGTTGTTGGAATTGTGTATTAAGAGTACAAAAATAGGAGATTTTCTGTAATTTTACAAAAGCAAAAACAAAACAAAACAAAAAAAGAGTAACAAAATTAAGTGATTTAAAGAAACTTTATCTGAACTACCGTCTGGGACTAAAATAAATACTTTATATTAACTATCACGTCTAGGAAACTATTAAGAACAAATATAAATCATGTTTCATTTATAATTGTTTTGTCTTATACTGTGTCTTTTCCAGAATTCTTGAGAATATGTCGAAATAACTTTTGGCGGTTTAATTTTTATATTTTCTTGAAAATCGGTTGACATTTAAAGTTATGCTTGATTCCAGTATTACATTTCTTTCAATTTATATATCGTCTGGGATAATATTTCACTTTTAACTGCATCTGTGACTGATGAAGACATATGAGTTCTGAACAGGAAGAATAAAATAATACAAAAGTTATACTTGCAATTTGTTGCATGATTGCTTGATTGCAACTTTGTTATGAAAGTATTAAAGGAGAACAGTACGATGCAATTCACAAAAATCAGTCAAAATTTAAATAACTTTTCCCCCTAAATTATTTTTAAGATAATTTTCTGCAATCTCACATAATGTGAAAGCTCTAGGTTTAATGAAAAAATCAGAGTTACGATAACTTTTATGTTCATTTTTATTCACATTCCAAAGGTAGATGAAAACTTCAAATGGATTTATCTCAAATTGAAAAATAACTCACTTTTCTTCAATTAAAATGCTAAAGATCTTTTTTTTTCTATTTTGCCATATTCTCTGATTTTTTTCACCTCTCACTATTAGTACTTGTAACAAAAGTTTGTATACATTTTATATGATAACAATACTTATTTAAAAAAAAAATAGTTAAAAATTTACACGTTAATTCAAAAAAATTTCAATAAGCATTTAGAATAAATGTTTTTTATAAATATCATTCATGTCGGCAGAAAATCCTTACCAACTTTTATTGTGCATAGTTTAATTTATTTGTAAATTAAATTTCATGTGTGTGCATCCTTTTTTGTAAGAGGAGTATCATTTAAAATTCCCTTCATAAATTTCGAATTTTTTCCTTAAGTAATTAAATGTTTAGTATTTTGGGATATTTTCAGCATTTTAAAACTGTTTCAGCTATTCCGTTTAGATTGGTTACATGAAAAACAATTGAAAAAATCATAAAATCAAAGATTTTTGTATAAATAGTACCATATCGTGTACCATAGAATAAAGGATGTGTTGAATAAAATTTATAAGCAGACTTTATTGGTTAAAATAAGTTCATAAAGTATTGCAAATAATATGTTCTTTTTAAATTAATCGGGAAAAAAATTAACGATCACACACTTTTTTGTCCCCCAACTCATAAAGTAATTTATATTTCTTATCTCACATAGCAATGTATGCTTATGAAAAATTTCATTCTTAAATCTTTTAACGAGCAAATTAAAATAAAAAAACATTTCTAGTGCAAATTTGCGTGAATTAAAAATCATTTTCTGTTTTGTTTCACAAAAATAAAGAATCTTAGGCATCCGACTAGATTTGGAGACTAATTTTTCAAAATTAATTTTCAGAGGTACTTTATTGTTTTATGAACATAATTAGGTTAAGGGATTCATAATTATAAATTAATAACATGTATTATCTTTTGTTTTTTAAGAAATATTTTTATGAAATTTTAGCAAATTTTTCAATGTTAAGATAAACAACATAAATAAAAAGACATTGGATATAATATAATTTTAATTTCATCCATATACTTCCTGATCCATTTGAAGTGTTACAAACCGCAGGATAAAACTATTTTAATAAATAAATAAATTATAAGCATTCACACACACAAATTTGACGTTAATAATTTTTTCTCAAAATAATTTTATGTTCTAAGCCATAAAAGTGTAAAATATGATTTAAGGCAACTTTCTTAAAACCTGCCGTTTGTGACACTCTAAAGAGTTTATTGTATAGATGTTACAAATTTTATTGAATTTTAGTGGATTGTTTTGGAGAATTTTAGAGGATTGTTTTTTTTCCTGCATAAATTATCACACACACACACATGACAATTTCGTTTTTCAAAAAACGCATTTAAAGAACATTTCCATTAGTTAGATAATCTAAATAATAGAAAGGATTCTCCAATTTTATGAGTTATATATATATACTTCTTTTTTCTCAATATTTATATATATATTTTTAATGGCCCTTAATAACACCTAACATCTAAAAATCTCCTTTTCAACCTAGTCGGATACTAATAGCTGCAATTTAATTTTGAATTTTTACGAGCATTGTTCAGTGAGCAATATTACTTCACGAAGTAATTATTCACCATGAAGAAGCAATTTGATTTAAAGAAAAAATTGAATTTCGAATTTTAAAACACGACACCGATTTATAGAACGCATTGGATCAAAAATAGCAAATACTTGCATTGATATATTGAAAACAAAGTCTAAACTTTCTAAGAGTAATTAAAATTCCAAAGAATAAAACACTCTTGAAGAGTTTAGAAGACCACATTCTTCAAATATCTTCCAATATCTTGAGCCAACCCGCAGGAATTCCGTAGCCCACAATAAATCAACGAAATCCAACAATAGCAAAATACATCTTGTTTGTTTACATTCTTCTTAAACAGTAAAGTTATACGCTTCAAAAAGGAGATGAAAAGAATTATTTACGAGCAAAATGGCAGTTAGCGTGTAAAGTTTCAACAAAGAACTGAATTTATACAGTTTTTCGTGGCTGTTTTAATATAATCCTTAAAATCACAGAAATTTTTCAAGGAATACTTTGTACTCAAACTATTTGTTTTCGTCGTTTGCTAGTGATTCTCAATCTTCCAGTATTTGCGACCAATTTTTAATCATAATTTTTTCATCGCACCCCTTCCATACAACAACAATATATTGAATATAATAACAATATACTTTATTGTTAAGCTACAATACGAGCATAATTATCCACCATACATATTATCAAGTTAAGTATTAAATTTTGTACCCAGTACTTTTAAGTAAAATATATTTTAAGGATGTTTTCGCCATATGTAAGAGATCGTGAACTTTACTCGGAGCAAATTTTCGGACGAAAAAAATCGCCAAAAATTTCACAAGAACTTATGATATTGTAACTCATGAATTTGCTGATTTTGTTCTTGAAATTTCGAAATATTTCGTAAATAGTTAATTTTTTTACAAGGGGTGATCAAATGAAAAGGTACGAAACGACATAAAAATGAAACAGTTAAATATTTGCATATTCCGCCAAGGGAGAATGTAGCGAGACATCTCGGGATGCCATTGGAGACTCTGACTGGGATCGGATCATGCGCGGGTGCCCGCATGCGCAGGAGAGAGCAAAGGCTCTTATAAAAAGCGGCGTCCAAATGATGCGAGCACAGAATTACTCGAGCACAGAAAAAGCATTAACTCCGATGTGTACTGTGAGACACTCCGACGCCTACGCAGGTCCATCAAGAACAAAAGACCGGGGCTGCTCACGGAGGGTGTGGTTCTGCTCCATGATAACGCGCGTCCACACGTCTCCAGAGTCACACAAATGGAACTGGACAAGTTCCAATGGGAGACGTTGGACCATCCGTCCTACAGTCCGGACATGTCACCCTGCGATTTCCATGTGTTTAGTCCAAAGAAGAAACACCTGAAAGGAAAGCGCTTCAACTCGGACGACGTACTCAAGGGCACTGTGAAGGACTGGGTCTCGTCACAGCCACAGGAATTCTGGGAACAAGGAATCCTGCGGCTTGTTCATCAGTGGCATCGTTGTGCTCAGGCCTATGGTGTATATTTTGAATAAAGTCTATATTTGTACCCACCGTGTCGTTTCGTACCTTTTCATTTGATCACCCCTTGTATTAATATGTAAAGGAATAACTCGTTTAGCATTACAATGTAGGAGAAAAAAATACAAAACACATTTTATATCGGATAAAAATGAGTAGTATGATAAAATAAGTGATTCTCTACAGAATAGTGAAGCCAGAATATAATATTAATGTTTGAGTACCTTTTTATCTGAAACAAGATATCAATCATTGGCATGGCCAAGTAATTTTAGCGCGTTTTCCACATGTTGTATTTTACAATGGGAAAATTCGGGAAAACTATGGGAAAATTTAAATATGATTCGGCTCATCTAGGGCACAAATGCGACCCAATGCCGAAAACCCGAGGTCAATTGGCTGCTTATTGGCTGAGAAATAGGTACGACAAAATATGGAACGAAGACGATGACGAAATTTACGTCCTAATAGCGCTTTTGTTCCACTACTTGAAAAACGCGCTAAAAATATTCCGAATTTTGGCCCTATTATTTTACATATGCTGAAAATAGCCATAAATAAATACTTTTAAATTGAAATTTAAAAAAAATGTTTTTGACTTTTGAATATGCTTGCGCTCTCCACGTAGATTGATGGAGCCTCTCTAGGGGGTTGCGATGCGCAGTTTGAGAATCACTGTCGTTTGTTGTTGCTGTAATTGCAATAATTTCGAATTAATTAGTTTTTCTCAGACGGTTTGATAAAGTTTTATAAAATTATATAAATCACATATCGGGTGGCCCAGCGGGTAATGTTTGAAACAAATGAAAAAATAAAACACATATGAGACATGAGAAGAATTTAATGACGTTTATTGAATGGACATATGGCAATAATGATAAAGAGGTTCGAATGCCGATTTAAAAGGAAGCAGTTAGTTTTGATCTATTACTTTGTTTCAAACATAGCTCACCGTAATTAAAAATACAATTTCCGCTATTTATTCCGTGTTTTGAACAACTCAAAGGGAGACCTGAATGATAAGGCAAATTTTCAAATAAAATACAAGGGAAGTTCTCAAAGAAGGTTGGCCTTTTTTTTTGCATACGAAAACTTTATAGCAAAAAAAGAAATTCACCATAGCATCATGAGCTACACAGCTTGCACTGTTTTTCGACACAGTCACCACCGACGTTAGGACATTTGTTGTAGCGTGCCATCAGTTTGAAGAAACCGCTCTGGTATAACCCGGAGCCCTGCGATGCTAGAATTTTCACCCACAGCCTACTTCTCCTTAGCACGACTTTTGAAGTTATGTCCCGAGAGTGCATTTTTCAATTCAGGAATGCCAAAGTCCACAGGAACGGTGTTGCGCTCATTCATGGATATCTAGTAATGCCCATTTTGAAATTCATCATCCACCCTCTGCATTCCTTCTTTGGACGTTGTAGCGATCTGTAGAGAAATTCTAGAACGCTAGATGGCAACGAGACTGATCAGAGATACTGTGCCTTTATGAGTGCCATGACAGAGTACCTGAAAAAGAGGGGTTGGTAAGCTCCGCCAGCGAGCTAAGTGGGGAGATTTTGTATCTGTCAATCAGATGAGATGTATGTCATCCTGGTTCATTTTTATCTTCTCTAGACATGTCGACACTTAGAGAAATTTATTAATATGAAGGAGGATTCGATCTCGATACCTTCCATTCCATAAGCACATAACAAAACCACTATGCTAAAATGATCATTTTAGTTAGGAGGTTGTTACTGGCTGATATAGATATCACCGCCATAAATTTTTTACACATGTTACAAATTATAATTAAATTTTGTGCTGTGTGTGTGTGAGAGAGAGTCGTCCTATGTGTTCGTGATGGAATTAAGAAGTAACATATCCTTCGAGCACCATATTTGTCAGAGAAACCGACATACGACATTATAACATTCAATGACAGCAATAACATTCCACAAGACATGACCCCTTCACCACACAAGGTCAGTAGGCACACATGGATGACGACACACTAGTCCCACGTGTCCATTTCATACATGGTAACAGCACTAACTCCCATTGGGATTACGTTGTCAATACATTTCTGTCTGCCAGCGTGATTTGTACTGAAATAATTTTGGGCACATCGGTCTGATGCTGCTGTCTTTTCTTGGACTCTCGGCACATGCATCATTCCCCCAAAGCTGACGCATTTTTTCGTCGTTGAGCCTGTAACGGATGCGGTTTCTTGATTCTTGTTTTTTTTCACTTTTAGCGTACAATCATCTCTTGCAAGGAAAAACGAACCAGTGACAACACGAATGGACTTTGTTGCTCGTCTGCCTGCTGCTTGTACTTCGGTGGAACACACGATGCTGCGACGTGTGATGACAGCCATTTCACGGCGTGCTCAAGCCTGCCTCGACATTCACGGTGGCCATTTTGAACATCTGCTTTAAATTGTGCTTATACTGCTGTTGATATGTTCAATAAAGTGTTTTTTTCTTGCACCGGAAGGGATGTCATACTTTATTTTTTGCATTTTTCTCGTAAAATATGGATCGTACAGGAACGCTTCTTTGGGCAGTTTTTATGTACTCCCAACGAGGAATTTAGCTGTGCAGAGTTTATGCGGTCGTTTTGGGACACCCTGTATATATATATATATATATATATATATATTATTTATTTAGAATTAAATGCGCAATTTCAAAGATACATATTGTATGACAATTAAGTAAAATAGTTTTAA
The DNA here is from genome assembly GCA_019973975.1 of Trichonephila clavata. Classification (NCBI taxonomy): domain Eukaryota; kingdom Metazoa; phylum Arthropoda; class Arachnida; order Araneae; family Nephilidae; genus Trichonephila; species Trichonephila clavata. The sequence continues at coordinate 77,236 of BMAO01020833.1, read as the reverse complement.
GGTAAAATTTCAAACAAAATTGTTTTAAAGATGAAAAGTTTGGAAGAACTAAAAAAAAACTTTAAAGAGAGAGAGAGAATCTTATCGATCACTTTGATTACGAAATGAGTAATTCAACATATGAATGTTAATTAAAATGACATATTATTTTTTCATGCGTAACTATCATATATACTGGTCAAAATACATTATTTCTCTAAAAATATTATTTCTATTAAGAAAATACAGAGTTAAAATGAATCAGGGTATTTCCTGAAAGCGAGAAAATATTTAAATAAGATATAAAGATTTTAGGTAATAAATAAAAAAATTGTAAAAATTTATTTTACTTGGAAAAAGTACTCCAAAAGGATTTAATTAATTCAGATGAACTAATCAGAGAGAATAATTTACTCTTTTGATTGACTTAGAATGTTATTTCATCTATTTTTTGTTGCTAAAATGAAATGAATTTAAAACTAATTAGCTTATTTTTAACTGGGCAATAGAAATCTGTGCTTGATAAATTCAAGACACCATAATGAAATTATTAAATGTAATTAATATTTTAAAAAACAAGAATACACAGAGAAAGATATGTACCTTTTGAAGCATAGTACAAAATCGAAAGAAATTAATATTTAAAAGAAGTTGAGTAAATATTACAGAAAAAAAATGCTTTAATACCAAATTTGGCTCAAGTGCGCGTTTTCATCTTGGCAATCAATCTCTTATGTAATTAGGTTAATACTATAATTTTAATCAAATTTGAAAAAAAAAAGATTATAATTTCCTGTTGAATAAAAACCGTAAAAAATTAAATAAAGGCAGTTATGTGACGTAAAAAAATCAATTTATCGCAAGTGTTTTGATTTCTGAATATACATCAACGGTTTTAAATTTTTAAAATAGAGGTGTAGCAAAGAATTACAGAGTAGAATATATTAGCTTTAATTTAAAAACAGCAGTAAACGTGTATAAATGTGAAATAAAATTTTTTAAAGTAATTTCATTATTTTTTTTCTAAATAAGGATGTGTGTTGGCATTTTTACCATTGCAGACCAAGTACATTCCTTCACTTTTTTTTGTGGTACCATAAAGGTGAGTATCAATTGTCATAGTGTAATTTTGAAGCCAGTTCCTTCTACAGAGGGAGGCACCTGAGTTCTGACAATGCAACACTGAACAAAAAATCCAATTTTGCCGAGAGTATCCAAACTAAACAGGCACTCGAGGGATATTTAACATTCTACATGATCACACTATATGGACGCTGTCGATTTTCTGCATCATGAAAAGCCACCGAAACGGGCGTGGGTCGAACCCGCAAACTTGAACGTACAAGGTCACAACCAAAACAACTACGTATAACCTAGCATTCTAATTTTAATTAAAAATTATATAAATAATAATGAAAATTCCAGCATTGATGGTGGTTTATGAAGAACAATAATCTTCATTGAGAATTATCAGAGCAACAAACAACAAGAACAAGTATTAAAATAAAAATCCATTGAGCAAGAAAATAAAAGTCATGTGCATAAGTAAGCGAGGTATGTATCCAATCAATAAGGACGGCGTCATTTACAAAAGAATCAGACGATGACGTCTTTAGCAATGCGAAAGAAAATTTGCTTATATTTTAAATTTAATGCGATGAGCGGCCTAATATTCAAAAACTAAATGTGTATTCGCTTTTCTCATGTTTATATTTTAAAATTATAGTGGATTTGAGATAAAGTGAAGTGGGTTTTTTTTTCCTACTCAATTCACCAGTTGATACTTGAGGGATGTAATAGAACTGTACTGGAACCTTAAAGAATCCAACAACCCTAAAATTGTGAATTTTGCCAAAAATTGACTTTTAATGGTTTTATTTTAGAAGCCATCTTATTAGCTTTATAAAAATACCAAGTTTATTATTTTCCATTCACTAGAACAAAAAGTACAAGTGTTTTAGTAAAAGAAGATGCACTACTTTAAATATGTCATACATCAACATATGTTTTACAGGAAATGTGTGGTTTTTTTTAAATGCTCAAATGGTGACAGAGATTACTCAAAAAGTTTTGGAAATTATTAACTGAAATTTTTTGTGTATGTTCTGTATAATAGTAGAAGTGTTTTAACCTTCAGATCTATAAATCACTGTTTTATTACAAAATTTACAGTTCTTTATTTGAATATATTAACTGTTTTTTAAAAGCAATTTCATATAATAACAAAGATAAAGTGTTCATGTTTTTGAAAAGATTAAAATATCTCTTATCCGGAAGGTCATTTCAAAAATGAATAGCCATGCAACACATCCAGATTGAAAAATTAAAAATTTGCTCATAAACCTTTGTAAAGAATATACCAAATTTACGTATTTATTTTGTAAATCGTTTCCAATTTTTTCCCTTTATAATAATAATAATTTCTTTTTCTCTTCGTAATTTTAGCATATATTTCTTAAAATGTATTAAATAAATTTAAAACCCCCCATATCTTCATTTTTTTTTTAAAAAAAGACGCAATTAGTAACAGAATTGTACGGGTGCTTACGCGTTTCACTAACCTTCTCTCAAATCTTTTAAGATTGTATTTATTTTAACCAATCCCCGCTGAGAGCTAAAAGTGTGACTTATGCAAATAAGATATTTCGGGTTTAGCGAGTTCGAAAGAGATATAAAAGGGAGAAATGAAATGAAGAGATGAGGATGACTACGTGTTTTGATAGAGGAGTTAACTACGAGATTGATTAAGAAGGTGATTCTAGGGGATTAGTTTAACTAAGTGAAGTTTGTTAGCAGAAGGAAGATAATTGAAAAAGGTTCATTAATTCGGTTCGGAAGTAACTGAAGATATCAAGGATTGAAGCCGCTCTATAGATCCTTCAAGTAGTAAAGAATCCTGTCTTAAAAGGATATCAGGTCTGTTATTTTCCTAAATTAAGTTATAAATGCGTAGTTTGATTATATGCGTTATCCGCCGGGGTTTCAGTTAGTGTTCCGTCGTTCATAATTGAATTCTGAGCTCACTCCACTGTAATTTGTTGTTCTTAAAGTTTGATTAATATTTGTGTATTTCTATCATAAGGATTAATAAATAATAGTGATTTATTAATTACGTAGTTGTTAATTATGAATCCAACATACTCGAATTTAGATAATGTGCAAAGGGGAGTTAATAATCATAGGGGTAGTGAGAGACTACGACAAACTTAATAATTTCAATCAAACGTACAACATATTCTAGTAAAGAAAATAAGCAAAAATTCAAAGGAAAAAATTTAATTTGAAGTGCAGCTACACAATTTTTTTCTTATTGAAACATTTTTTTTTTGTTAAAAGAAATATTCCAACTAAAAATATAGCTTTCATTTTATTAACGTCTAATCTTTTACTTTCTTTTTCTTATTCCTACATTTTACCAATAAATTTTTGCGCAAATGATTATAGAACAGTATTTGAACATTAAGAAATTAAACTGTGTATAGTAAATAACTTCAGTCAGTGAGTTCTTATCAATGTTGTACTATAAAGAAATATGAGGGCTTTTGGCAGAATGCCTAAGGGAAGCAAGCTCACCCTAAGAAGGTTTAGAGCAGTGGTCCCCAAACTTTTTTTTAACCCACGTAACCCTTTTTATAGTCAAAACTTCTCCACGCGAACACCTATTTAAAGTCAAAACTTTTCCAAAAGACCCCCAAGTGAAAAAGATACATAAATGCATAGTATAAAAATTACAAATTAAAAAAAAAACATTTTGTTTAAGAACTATTTATGGAAATTACAACCTTTGTTTAAAACAAAGTAAAAACAAGTAATACAAAAAAATAAGTCAGTTCGTACTTACATTAACTACAAAAAAAATATTTTTGTTACTGTTTAATAAATAGTTACAATTAATATAAATATGTATATACATATCACAGAACCACAACATTAAGTGGCAATTAATTTTTATTAATTATCATTAAAGTATAGTATTGTCATCCAAAACAATCGTGTATATAAAATTTCAGTTCAACTGAATGCGTTAAAATGTAAGGGGGAAAAGATCTTTTAAAGTTTTGACCCAAGTTTCTAAAAATGAAGCCAACGTGGCTGTATCTGTAATTCTTTAAAAACTTTATTTCAGTCAATAATTTTAATTAATTATAAGTAAATTATCGTATTGTTACCCAAAACAATAGTGTACAGAAATTTTAACTCAAATGAGCGCTTTAAAATATGAGAAAAAACCCTTTTCAAGTTTTGACACGCCAAAATGGTCGCTAAGTCGCCAAAAATGATGCCAACGTAGCTGTATTTGTTATTCTTTGAATAATTAGTTTTAATCAATTAATTTTTATTAATAAAAACAATTACTGTACAATAATACATAATGCATGATATAAAATTGGGATCTGTTTTTGTAACCAGAATGTGTGTGTGTGTATTTGTGTGTGGTATCCTTGTTCAACCATTGGTTTAAGTTCCTCATTTGTGGATATTTCAAAAAGATGCTCCTGTATTAATATGGATTTGACGCGGCGCGTTTTTATCCTGATAGGACAGAACCCGGAACCATTGGGTCCGAAGCCGAGTAACTTAACCACTACACCAATATGATCACCATGGTGCGGAGGTTGTTACTGGCTTGTATAGATTATATCACTACACAATCCCCCACCAGAGAGTTGGTTAGGTGAACTAGTTGTTAATGGGAGCGGTCAGTTTTTTGTGTGTTATATGAGCTTCGTCGTCATGTTTATCTGACGAATTTTTTTTCTTGGTTGCTCTCTTGCGTCATGTTTATCTGACGAATTCTTTTTTTTTGCTCTCTTTTTCCTTTTTTTTTTGCGAATAGATGGCGCCACGACAGATCAGTTGAGGTTTCGCTTTTCTTTGTTAAGCTAGGGTCACCAAATGACGTGGTGTGTTTTTACCCTGATAGGACAGAACCCGGGACCTTTGGATCGAAGCCGAGTAACTTAACCACTACACCAATATGATCACCATGGTGCGGAGGTTGTTACTAGCTTATATAGATTGTATCACTACAGATTCATCTATTGTGGGTATCTGAGTTACGCCACTCGCAAAAAAGTTCAACATCCAGTCGGGAATATCTAAATGAATTATTGATATTTATTTAAAATTCCATAAAAATAAAAAATTACGGATTTTTTTTATTTTATATTAAACTTTGTGTGGACTCCTTGGCGATGTTGAAGGGCCCCTAAATCTATTTTAAGTTTCCACAGACCCTCAGAAATTTACCGGGGACCCCTGAGGGTCCGGTACGGGCCACTTTGAGAACCACTCGTTTAGAGCTACAAACCGATCCGTGGGGGAACCACCACTCCCAGTCTTTATTGAAGGTAAGAGAAGAAAGAAAGAATGTAATGTATTCTTACAAATACATCAAAAATAATAAATTATCCAATACAATTGCACCGTACAGACCGAAGGACTAAAAAAATGTAGAAACGTAAGAAAATAATTTAAAAAAATGTTTTTTTCAATTCATGTTTTTGTTGTCGTTTCTTATCCCACGTCCACGAACCCGAGCGTTTTTAAACAATGAAGAATTGTATCTGGACTGGAGAGCAGCTGGCTCTTATGACAACCAATACAAGCCAAGATGTGGGCAGGAGTATCTTGGCTCACACTGCAATTCGGACAAGGAGGGTAAGCTTTAAGACCATCCACATGCCATTGAGCACGAGTATGTCCACTGCGAAGCCTAGCAAGAGTAGTTTCATCTCGCCTACTGCTTGTCCCAAGCAAAGCAGCACCAGGGCGATTTCCTTCATACCATCCATGTACAGAGGCCTGCCTCCAAGAGGAACTGATATATTGTTTGACCTGGGTAGCAATTTCTATAAAAGCAAGGCTGCCACCATGTATAGTATCTTTATGGCTGCCCTCACGGGCCAAGCCATCTGGAATCTCATTCCCGAAGACATTCACGTGCAATGGTACCCACTGATAAAAGATCTCTAAACATGAGCATTTAAGCTATGTTATGATGCCATGTTTTTAGTTGACGCCATCACTTCCTGTTGATTTGGCGATAAACCTTGCAAATTTTAACTTTGTACAAGTGACAAGGACTAAACCTGCATTGGCATCCCCTTCCCAAATATACCACACTACGCCAACGGGAAGACTTTCAGCATCCCCACCTTTAACGGGCATCATCCCTTCTACACATCAGGTTTCAGTGGCACTAGGATTTGAACTCATGACACGCCAGACACAAGTTCGAGACCATAACCTGCAGGCTGCCATGGACACAATAATTTGTTTTATTAATGACATTCATATATAAAGCTTCATAGTCCTTTTTCTTCCTAACCAACTAAATAGAGATGCTGAAAATTTTTAATACCTCAATTAATTATTTTTTAAAATTAGAGATATAAATGAAGACCTTGCTTGAAAACCAGAATAAGAAATATAACTCGTAACAAAATTAATAATAATATTAATCCGGCACTTCACGTTTGAAAAAAAAAACAACCTTCACTTCACGCGCAGGGTATCTCATACCCTAGGGTGTTTACATTCTGTTTATACCGCAAAATTTTCATACAAAGGTGAAAAAAGAAGCAAAGTAGGAAATACAATACGTTTATTACATTTTTCACTCGCCAATTTAGTTTTTCGTTATTTTTATTAGGGCATTCAGTACATTATTTAGACACTCCTTTAGTCTCCGTTGCGAGTAAGTGCAATGTTTTCACTGGAACTTAATTGATTTTAAAATTTCGAAGAAGCGTTTTTTGCTGGTTTTTACATTCTTCTGTGTTAATAGAAAGCGAAAAACACTTCGGAAATCAGCGTCTAATTCAATGTTTAATCGGGGGTTTCTGACTACTTAATAAAATAATTTGAATAAAATAATTACTGTCGCACAACATTTAACATATAAAATATTGTCATGGGCTAGCGATTATATTTTCTAGCCATTGAAATATAATGTGGTTATTACATCAAGGACTATAATTACTCCATCTGTTATATTATCTGGATATATTTCAGTAGAGAAAAATCATAATTGTCCTATTATACTCTTTATCATTCTATTCTTCCTCATCAACCTCGCAAATTAGACTTTTTTGCATCCGAAAATAGTGTTTTACTATATCTGTTAAATACTGCATCTATTAATTACTTAAATATCACATTTCTTCATCATAACTACAATAATGCACTATTGCATAAGAAAGATTTAAAAGCGTGGTTATGCATTTAGAACTAATTGTAACGGCGATTCACGGGAGGGTATGACATACCCGAAGAGGCGGTATAAAAAAATACACCTTTATAATTCGCCTACAAGCCTAGGCCCCTCAAAGGATATTACCTTAAAGTCAGCTACACGAGAAACTATTCATTTTCCAAAAAAGGTGAAGATCATAGGTTCCCAACCCTTTTTGAACCGGCGCCCCCTTTTCTAATAAATATCTCGATATCGCCCCCTTTTCTAGTGAATATTTCGACACCGCCCCCTTTTCTAGTGAATATTTCTATACCGCTCCCTCCCAATCTAGAGAAATTTAATTTTTTTCTAAAGCCCCAATTTTTTTACTTACGAATCTGGAATAGCTGTTGCCACAAATATATTTAAATGTGTAATATTATATATTTTAGTCATAGATAGGATATTGTCGTAATTGAAACACACTTACTGAATTTCTTCTTCATTTAAAAAAGTGGAATAAAAGTTTTAGCTTACCTGTTATAAAGACAGATAGGGGTTGTGATAATACTAAGTAATTCATAATAAACTATTGCTTTGAAGATAAATTTAAATTGACAGTTTCAGCCTTTAAAGAATCCCGTTAATTCCTGGTTAACATATTTAATTATGTTTCTTGGATAATATACGTAATGAAATGCAGTGAACGAAACATGTTTCCTACTGCTCACAGACAACACGTGCACTACAGAAATCAAGATGTACTATATCATTCAATTTAATGTACGTCTGAATGCAATGTAATCTTTTAAGCTTTTCAACCACTTCCGGTACTATCGAAATATGTGAATTTTCGTACATGTGATATAGGAATGGTTTAAATGCATACATTCAACATAAAGTAAGCAGTATTCAAGTTTACTTTTGTTGGTACATAATCAGCGTGTTATTTCAGTCTTCTTTGGTTAATCTGCCCAAGCCCCTCCATGCCATCTCAACGCCCCCCTGAAAGCCTCAAACGCCCACAAGGGGGCGTTATCGCCCACGTTGAGAACCTATGGTGTAGATAGAATCTTGAAAAAAGTTAGGTGGTGGTATGACATACCCTGCGAGTGAAGTGTCGGTTTAATAGCACGGAAACACAGTTAAGAACTTTAAAACTAGACCATCCGAGATTTCGATTACCCTTAAACGTTCACAGGTGTCATTGCGACACCGAAATATAAAATGTTTAAAATAATAATAATAACTAAATAGATCGCTGAACTGCTGATCAGTTGAGTTGAGTTTTAAGCCTTTTTAATAATATTTAATCTAATTATCACATAGTATGATGTTTTATATCATAAAAAACTGTAACAAAATAAGTTACTCATATTATTTCCGGAAGCATTTTTTTTCTAATGGTATCTATTATATGTATCTACATCTTTTGCTGAACGACAGCTATTTATAATGATAAATTTTACCATGGTGTCGACACGACACCAACGAATATTCTAGGTATATTTAGTTGTAAAATATATCCCTAATATTAAACTAAAACTACGCAACTTTTTCTGTGTAATCACCATGGAAAATATTTTGTAGATACGAAAAATTTTCAAAATCCCTGCAAAAAGGCGAAAAAGAGACCAAACAACAGGTTCCGGTGTCCAATCGACACCGATCGATGTTTTAGTGTTAAAGATGAAAAATTTTGGAAAAATTAGGAAAAAAAAATATGGACAATCTTATCGATCATTTTGATTACGAAATAAACAATTAAATATATGAATGTTAATTAAAATGTTAATTAAATACCAATTTTGCATTCGCAACTATACTGGTGAAAAATAATATTTCTGTAAATATACTGAAAAGGAAGAAAAATACAGTGTTAAAATGAATCACAACATTATTTGCTGAAAGCGGAAAAATATTTAAGGAAAAGATAAAAGTATTACGCGATAAATCATAAAAATCAAAGTTAAAAACAAGTTGAAATTTTGAACTTTATATGGAAAAAAATATTCTTAAAGTAATTAATTGAAATCAACTTATCAAAGAGTATATTTTGCTTGTTTGTGTGTATACAAATATTAATTTTTTTGCTAAAATGAATTGAAAAAAAGACTAATTAGCTCATTTTTAACTGGGGAATAGAAAGCTAAGTTTGATTAATCCGTGGCACTCTAATGAAATTATAAAATGTAATTAATACTAAAAAATAAGAATGCAAGATAAAATATGTACTTCTTGAAGCATAGTAAAAAAAAGAAAGAAATTAATATTTAAAAGAAGATGAGAGTAAAGTAATTTAACTATAAATGTATTTAAAAAAAAGCTTTAATACCAAATTTGGCTCAAGTGCTCTTTTTCATTTTGGCAATCAATCTCTTATGTAATAAGATTAATAATATAATTTTAATCAAATTTGATAAAAACATTCATTTGCTGTTGAATAAAAACCGTTTAAAATAAAGCAAAGTATTATACGAAAATTACGCGATATGCAGGACTGAGTTATAAACACGCGCCATGTAATTCGGGTTATGATTTCGCTTATAAATACTTGTAAATTATTTTTATTTAGGACAGTTATGAAAGAAAATAATTATTTTTAAAAAAAAGAATGTTTTATAAAAACTTAGGTAACACAAATGCAAAATCGTAAACCGAAGTTATTTTGTTCTTGAAGGCTTCATAAGGATAAACCAAGTAGTTTGCCTGATGAAAGATTTTTATTTTCACTCCCGTGAAATTTCTTAATATCATGTTAATACTTTTTTTTATTCCTGGTACTCTTCTAACAATGCATTCATCATTGAGGTCTATATTTCCTAAAATTTGTAAGCCTTTTTTCAAATAAGCTTCTACCAATTTCTCAACCATCATTGGACCTTCTGATTAGACTGGGTGTAAAGACTCAAGTTCTGTAATCCAAAACATTTCAACATAGCAATTAACTAAACATCATTAAGTTTTATTAAATAAATATAAATGGAAGCCTTACTTGAGTTTGAAGTTTTGGAAGCTTCACTGCTTAGAACTTGTGACGCATCTATACGTGTCTATTACTAACCCCTTGGGGACTTTTCTGGGGAAACATTTTTACTAACCAACTTTTACCGAAGGTAAGGGAAACGTGATTATGCAAATTAAGTGTATTATATAAATTCTGTATTCGCGAGTTTTGAGAGTTAGTTGGTGAGTGGAGAATGTGAGTTTATTGAGTGCAAATCTAAGTTTATAAAAATATCAATTGAAGAATTCCAAGAGAGGATTACTCGGATGTGATCGAATCCAGTTAAAGATTAACGTTCAAAGCCTCCAGAGTAGGACTTCGACTTCACAAGGGTACAGGTATCGTGATCCTTATTTAATTAGAAGTTAAAAAATAACTTATTAGAGCGCGGCGGAGTTGAAATTGAGCTTGTATAGGTTATTGTGGAATCAGTTGAGGGTCGGTAATATTATCCTCAGGCTAACGGGTCTCACCCTCGCGCTCAGAATACTAATCAACAATCTCAATTGGATTATTATTGTGCTTGCTTGATATTTTGTGACAATCAAATATTTACAGTTAATCATGTCGACTGATTATTCAGTTCTTCCCACATATCTACCCGGGTCCGAGAGTAGACAAGGGGGATTAGTAGGAAGCAGGAACCGACACGCATTACAAACTTTAAACATGTACATGTTATTTATAACCCTGTATTCTTTTAGCTTCAAGTATAGTTATCTTATTTAAATAATAAGTTCACTTATACTATTAAATTTTAGTTTCCTTTGTCCTCTTAAATTTAAAATTTAACTCCTAGTTTGAATAAGATCCAAAAATAGCTCTTCACTTCGCTTCAGTTCTGTAATTTAATGCATTTCAGTGATTTTTCAAGAAGTAATGACTCGCAACAAGTCACAGCAACAATGACAAATTAAATCCTTCCAAGCCACTACATTACAATTTTCTTTAAGGCACTTTCCCCTTTATGCACGAAACGATGCAGAAATATTAAAAAACAAACGATCTGTGAATCCTACACCACCCCCCAGATGGATTTTCTCTGACGATAATAAATCGACAAACTTCCTCGAACAATAAAATAAAAATCTGAATGCCAACTTGTTTATATCCATCTTTTTTTTTCTTCCATAGCTCACAACATTATCCAATACAAAATATTATACCACACTCTTAGATAAATATCTTTTCCCCCAACAAAATCTCGCTTGGAATAGCAGGAGAGGGAAAAAAAGAGGGGAAAAAAGATGCGGAGTTAATTTCAAAACTCACGAAGCACGCTTTAGTGTTTGTCTTGAGAAAAGTCATCTTGCAATAGCGCTGAGGGTGGGTTGGGGTCTTTTAAAGAGATTCTACCCCCCTCCCCCGTCTAAAGCGAAAGGATTGAAAGCAAGCAGCGCGTGTAATGAAACTCAGAGCGCCGGAAAATAGAGATTTTTCTTTTCAATTCCTTTTTGAAAACATCCTGGCTTCAAACAAATGAGTGGGAAGACGAGAGTGTGATTTTAGCCTGCGGTCGGCTGGGGAGTTCTGCGGACGCCCCTGGCGATCGTTTGTTTCGGAGGGGTGGCATGAAAGGTGTGATGTTTGCATAAAATCGTCTGGGTGTTTGCAGAGAATAGCAGGTATTGTCCTTCATAGAATATCAAAGAAATGAATCCGAAATATTGTGGGTGTTGGTGTTATGCTTCATCGCTTTCTACCGCTCCTTTCTGCAGAATTCTGTTTCAATGAATGGATGACTTCTGCAAAATGTTACAGCGTAAAAGGCCATGTTTTGTTGCTAACTGCATTTCAGTATAAGGATACAATTGAAATTATATGATGAACATATTTTTTTATTTAAATGAAAAAGTTTTATTTGACGATATAAATTTTTGTGAGAAATTATTCTGGTGCCAATACAGTATTCCAAACAATTATTTCTTGTTTTTTTTAAAAAAGATTTCTTTTAGTCACTTATGTTATTAAAACATAGTTTGAAAACTTATATACTTCAATTACAAATTATTACAATTACCCATGGTACTTCCAAAGACACCCTGGATCCGCCCTATCATTCAAGGGTTCCATAACTTATCAGACGGCATTCTCTCTTCAAGATTCATGACCTCAGGTGCATGAATCTTGAAGGTGGCAAAAGAAGCTTACCAATTTGCACCAAATGTGACATCAGTCTTTTTTCTCCTCAGCAGTTCCAGCAATGTCTGATGTTTTTCTGTGAGGAGGCTGTTGCTTCTCTACTGCTGTTCTTAGATTTTGTGCAGATTTATGGGCTCATGGATCTAGTCTAGTTTCACTAGACCAGATGGGGATTAGTTCCACCACCCCAAATTAAAACTACATGAGTGGTATGAAGGAAACCGTCCTGGTGCTGCTTTGATTGGGACAAGCAATATACAAAGTAAAATGATTCTTGCTAGGCCTTACAGTGGACATACTCGAGTTCAATGGCTTGTGGTGAGTCTCAAAGTTTACCCTGCTTGTCCGAATTGCAATATGATCCAAGCCTCTCCTTCCCACGCCTTCGCTTGTATTGGTTACCATTAGAGCCAGCTGCTCTCAAGTCTTTCAATAGTTCGTTGTTTAAAAAAACGCACGAGTTAATGACTTGATCTAGATGTTTCTGTCGATCAAGAAGCATAGGAAAAAGCAACACAAACTCAATTAAATGACAATGATTTATTTTCCTACAATGTATAAGAAATTCAATTAACACCTCGCTTAAAAGTCTCTAGTAGGAACGAGATGTATTGCAAAAAAAAATGTTATTCATCCTCAAAACACACGTACAAAATTGTGTTACTAAATTTTTTTCTAAGTTGTAAAGGTAAATATTTATGGGGAGACCTATTAAGTAATGCTAAATGAATGATCGATTTTCTTAGATTAATTCATGTAAAAAAGGTAGATAGATTAATTTTCTTAAACTAAATTTTTACCATAGGTATATAAATGTATAATTTAAATATGTTTAATGAAACATATGATTTAGTGGCATAATGCAAACCATTCAAAAACCTTTTATACATGTATGTGATTGATAACCATTTGTAATCCTTTTGAGGGAAAATTTAATCTGACGTTATAACAAAGATCCAAATTCTAACTTAAAATTCTAAATCACATAGTGTTAGTTTCTGTAAATATACTCTTTTTTTAAAATTGCAAAAATACATACAGGCGAATGGCAGTATTATTCAAAAAGAGAAGAATACATTTTCTCATCAGTGAAGTAGTGTTCCTACCATTAATTCCCCCCTAAAAAACCATTAAAAAAACAAATTATCGCATAATTTGATGTAATACATAAAAACAGTGTGTGACGGATCTATACGCGGTTCTACTAATCCCTTCAGATCTCTTTAAGGAAAATATTTATTTCAACCAACTTTCATCGAGTAAGGAATCGTGGTTATGTAAATGAGATATATTATATAAATTCTGTTTTCACGAGTTTGAGAAGTTGACTCGTAGTTGTTGACACGTTGGAGTTGGCACGCTAAAGTTGATACGTTGGAGTATGCAAGTAGGAGTTAACATAAAGTCTGCGAATTAGTTGTTAGTTAAAGATTACAGAGCGTGGAACCAACGACAGTGATCAAGCCGAAGAGATCACCTGCAAGTTTCCAGTGTAGGATCCGATGCATAAAAAGTACATGCATTGTGAGCTTGATTAAGTAGAAGTTAACTTATTAGTGTGCGACGTAGTTATATTTGAGCGTATTTAAGCTGTCTTAGATTCAGTTGAGGGTCTGTAGTAGTATCCCCGGGTTATAGAATCTCACCTCCGCGCTCTACTATATTTCATCTACCTTAATTAGAATTGTATCGTGTCTGATTAATAATTAGAATTAATAAATTGATATATTGAAAAACATGTCTGTGAATTATTCTGTTTCTCCCACACCTCTAGCCGGGTTTCCAGGTAGACAAGAGGGTTCAGATGTAAGCAGGAACCAAACGCTATCACAAGTTCTTTTCAAACTTTCAATATTTGCGACCCAATATTCAACCTTAATTTTCATAGCTCCCCCCTCCATACAATAACAATGCATTGAATACAATTATACTATACTTTGACGCTTAACTTAGACAATATGACTTTCACCACTTGTGCCGCCGGGGTATATAAACGTCTCGCTCAGCTATTGTGTTAATTACACCCGACGTACATATAAGTCTTTACGAAGCACAACCATTTCTGTGCACTGCTATTTTTAAAGTTATTCCGAAGGATTTGGAATGCAATCATATGACCTAGACAGTATTTGCGAAGGATTTACTTATTTCAGACGATTTGCTTATTTATTACTTCTCCCCCCTCCCCTTAATACACCACATACGCTCGCCTTAAGCGGTGGCATTGGGAAGCGGATAACATTATTTTTAATCGGCATTCAAGGGATTAATTACAAACCGTACAAATTATCAAGATAAGTGTTAATTTTGGCATATAATTTTATATATGACAAGCCCACGAGGTCACTAACTAATTATATATAACTAATTAATATAACTAATTATAAAATACATTGCGCAGTACTGATACATTTATAAGTGTATTATATCAGTTTATAAAAAAAAGTGCCTCATTTACAATGTCAGAATATATTTTGTTGGTTTACTTTTATGAAATTAATATTTTTTATAAAAATAATGTTTTGTTTTTTACTTTTCAATATGCTCTTGCTTCTCTAATAGGGTTATAACGCCCCCTATGGGTGTGCACCCCACAATTTGAAAATCATTGCATAAAACGATTATAGTTAAATTTTTCCTACAAACAGTATCCTTAAGATAAAACTGGTGAGATGATTGTTATTAAATTTATTATCTAGAATATTCACGCGATATATTCAAGGAGTTTAAAAAAGTTCAAAATGTCCGCAGGATGGGGCATTATCTAGAAAATTGACAATTTTAACAGAAAAAAAATGATTCTAACAGAATGCATGAGAAGTTTTATTTACTCATTTTAAATCACTATGACATATTAAATAAAGCTAAGGAAACTTATAACAATACATTTCCGTTGATTTAAAAAAACTGCTCAGTTTCCAAAATTTTTACAAGTTATGATTAAATGTCACAGGCGAA
Source organism: Trichonephila clavata (assembly GCA_019973975.1). Taxonomy (NCBI): domain Eukaryota; kingdom Metazoa; phylum Arthropoda; class Arachnida; order Araneae; family Nephilidae; genus Trichonephila; species Trichonephila clavata. The sequence continues at coordinate 61,973 of BMAO01020833.1, read as the reverse complement.
GCAATTAATGATCACGTTCAAAACTATGTAATCGAAGTGGCTGAATGATGCGGCTGTCAAGTAATTGTAAGCTATCATAATAGACGGTGAGTTAAACAACAGAATGTAAGTGACCTAGAGTGATGTGCCCGGCATAATGTTAAAAGAAATCCTTCAAGCCATCCAACGTCATATTTCCTCGATAAAACAGATGCTCTTTGAACTGAAATTGCATGGTATCTAATCCCAGGCATTTTTCAGTATCGCTGAATGTATGGATACATTTAAAGGTTTTGTTTCAGTTCTTCTAGAGCTAATGATTGGACTTAAATGAGATATAAAATAATGGTTCATTATATATTTAATCTATAAAAGCGGAGTTATTTAATACTAAATTAATTCTTTTAAAATCAATAATTCGTATTTATAAAGGTAAATATATAATTCTTTTAAATCCAGTTCCTCACGTTGAGTGTTAAGCAACATAATGGGAGAAAAGCTGATTTATCAGATTTCGTCGAAAGTCAAATCTTTATGGCATGGCCTCTTAGATCGATTTCAGAATTGGAACGTTTGGTTGGTTTCTCATATGAAGCCATTGTTAGTACTTGTTTAAAGTGGTGTAGGGATAGTAAATTGACAAGATGCCACCCTATGGTTTTTAGCTAAGGCTATTGATTTCAGAGAAGAACGAAGAATTGTTACTCTATTTTCGCCTTGATAGATGAGTTACCGAGCCAATGAAGAAGGCTAATATCACCCAAAATCTATAATAGTAGTTACCCAGATGGTGTATCTCAACGCACAGTGTGGCGTACATAGCTCGAGAGCCTACGCATTCATGCCCATCCACTGATGGTATATCTTCGCCAATAGCATCTGGACTGTATCGTAGATCATCGGCATTGTGGATCATAGAAGAGTACACAAATGTCCCCTGGTCCAATGAATCACGTTTACTTGTCAATTACACTGAATATGCCCATTTCCAATAAAAACACGGGCACCTGAACGCCCATTTGGCTAGATACAATGAGGTAGCGACGGTGTAAGGGTGTGTGGGATACTGGGATCATGGCGTATATTAGAATTCGCCCTTTTTATAAAACAGTCAATGTCGTCTGTGCGAGGTATAAATATCATTGCAGACGCGGTGCACAGTTTCCTAACAATAGAGTTCCTGGTGGGCAATGGTTACCAACAGGATAATGTCCCATGTCGTAAGAATCAAATCCTCAGGGAATGGTTTGAAAAGCACTGGCAAATTTTAAGAGACTTTTTGGATTCTGAATTTCTCCCGCATGAATTCAAATGAATATTTGCGGCTTCAAGTGCCCAATAGAATTCGCACTATACCTCTATTACCCAATAATATGCAGGGATTTAACCCAGCACCACTCGAGCAGGGCGTGTCATACCCACCGTCTAACATTTTTCAACGCTCATGCTAGCCCATTTTTGGAAAATGGATGATTTCTGGTCTAGCTGACTTTAAGGTCATAACCTTCAATGAGATCAAGCCTGTCAGCGAATTTTTAAAACAGATCTTTGGATACCACTCCCTCGGGGGTGTCACACCCTGTGCGTGAAATTGAGTTACATTTTTTAATACGTGAGCACGCCTTAAAATGTTCCTTATTCTATGGCGAATTATTGTAATTATGATGAAGAAATGTGATATTTGAGTAATTTAATAAATACAGTATTTAATAGATATAGTACATCAGTATTTTCGGATGAAGAAATTCTCTTCGTGGTTATGATGAGGAAAAGGCAAATGAAGTGTATGACAACAAGTATGATTCCTCCACTGAAATCGATCCAGATTTAGAAAAGGGAGACACTGTTGAAAATAATTGTTTTATATGTAGAGACACAAAAACATTTGAGAAGAATGTAATTTTAAAGGAAATAATTGGTACACATCTTATCCACTTTCAGATGAACTTTTGAAAAAAAAAAGAAACGTACAGCTTCAACAAAATAAGAGAAAATAAAAAAGAAATTCCAAAATTTTTAAATTTAAAGAAAAGAGAAGTTTACTGCTATGTGTTTAATTAAAAAAAGATACAGATTTTTTTAAAAAAAATTAAGTTCCATTGAAAACATCGCACTCACTCACGACGCGATTAAAGGAGTGTATAAACAATTCACTGAATGCCCTTATAAAAAAAACAGAAAAACTGAGTTTACGTGTGAAAAATGTAATAAACACGTTGTACTTGCAATTTTCTTCCTTTTTAACCTTTGAATAAAAAATTTACGGTAAAAACACAATGTAAACTCGCTTGGGTATAAGGCGTTTTTTCACGCTAGTGATGTCGGGTTAAGGACCAGTTGAAGAGTGTCTGATATCACATATTTCAGACTATCACTATCACTTTATGGAGTCAATGCTTCGCAGGATGTTTATAGTTTTGGGAACAAAAAATATAGTTTTACTTCACGTTAAACAGGTGTTCATGATGGATTTCCAGTGTATTTTAGCTCTGTTTAAAACACTGTTATTGGTGCCAATTTATTTTAGCTTTCATGAAAACTGTAAAAGAGGATTAGAGTGTCCGTCTTTTTATGATTGTGTGCTCTAAAAAACAACTTTAAGTTTGATTTAACATAAAAAAATCTGGTTTTTTATATCGTACGTTATACATGTGTGATTATTTTATTTTATAATTATATCAAAAGTTAATAATTTATTCAAATATGTTTCTCTAGTTAATTTAATTATTCGATTGAATGGGGATTTACACATTTTTTTCCAAAAAATACAAGAGTCGCATTATGACATATATCCATAGCTGAACTATATTAGTAAAAAAAAAGCTGAAAACTCACATAATTAAATTTCATTGTTACAGAATATGCATCATACGAATAAAAAAAAAAGAGAAAGATTTTCAATGAAATATTTTGACAAAATTATAGCTTTGAAACATTTTATTTGAACACAGAATTTGAAAGAAGTAACATCGGGGAGGGGGTAGTCTTCATTAATATGCAAGCATATTAGTGATATTAGATTTCAACCGGACCGGAAACTATAAGATTACCTTAGGCATCTGTTCGTTTTCGATGGTGATGTTGAAAAGAAAATATAAGAGAATAAGATGTTTACATAAATTCATCTAGAGGTTGGAGAGAAAAGCGGTTATTATCCATTCAGGAAAATAGAAATTATAATAACTCGAGACAGGTCCTCAGATATGTTCTATTCATTTTCATCGCACCATGACATACGTGAATAATGGGTTTCAGGGACCTGAGTAAATTAAAAGCTTTTCATAACATCTCCATACCTTGAGGACATTTTATTAAACTTAATAACGAACATTGATTTCTGTAGTGCCAGCAAAAGGGGGCGAAGAAATAAGTAATTCAATTCTTGAAGCAAAATTTAAATATCTGAAAAAAATGCAATAATGATAATGATTCTTTTTCAATTCCCTACTATTAGTTCACTCTATTGCTATATATATATATATATATTGTTCAAATTTTCTATCGTTAATGAAATATTTTCTGTTCCTCGAAGTTCAAATAAATTTTTTTAAACTTTTAGTGGATGACACACTTGATGTTAATACAATTTTTTCAAATATTAATTCATCAATTAAATAAAAGATGAATAACTAGTAACAAACACAAAAATAACAGTTCAACAGCATATATAGAAATGAAAATTATTCATTGTGTTTCTGATGACCTACCGGCCTGCTGACACTTGTCTAATATCCAAGCTCCTTACGATCCAGGATGAAAATTCAACTTTTCCATTACCAATATAGAACTTTTTTCTAGCCAGATACGGGTCTGAGGGTTCCCAGAAACCCATGCACCCAAAACCATTTCCGTAGATTGTGTTTCTGTAGCGCAATGGATAACTCTTTGAACTAATTCGTAGGTCGGGGGCTCGATTCTCACTTGCGATGGCCTGATTTCTGAGAATGTGGTTTATTTTTCTACTATACTATTTTATTAGAATAATTAAACTTAATGAATGAATAAATAGAAACAAAAAAATAGTGCTACACCATATATAGAAATGAAAATGTAAAATTGCAAGGAAAATCGCTTTCTATTTCGACACTTAATATTGTGATTCTGTTAAATGTATCTATATATATTTATATTAATTGTAACTATTTGATAAAAAGTAATTGAAATAAAATGTTGCTTTGTTCACCGAAGTAGGAATTGATTATTATTATTTTTTTAATATTACTTGTTTTGGAGTAAGTGAGTGATTTTGGGGTTTATTGGCGCAAGAGCCGATTTCGGCTATACTGCGCCAAACATTTGTTTTAATATCTATGGTCTAGACGGGAAGAGAAAGAAAGAATGAATTGAATGACAAGAAAGAGGGTCGAAAATAGAGAAGGATCACTAGGGTACCCCGGGTTCGTGAAGCCCGTGTTTACCAAAGACAGTAAACCCCGTGGGAAAAGGAAAATATCACTAGGACACCTCGGGATTGTGACACCCGTACTCACCTAAAGAAGGTGAGCCCCCTGAGGGGTACTTGTTTTGGAACATTTTGGGGAAATAAATAGACCGCCTAGGGCAGCGTACCGCCAAATGTGGTGCGTGCCTCCTTAGAGCTGGCGTGATGACGGGGGGGGGACATTTCGAAAGTCTAAAGTAAAAGATTTATAAAATTATCAATTTGTTGAAAGCAAGTAAAACTAAATAAAATCTGACACGGTAAAAAATTATATACTCCTTGACAATGATATAATCTATATATATAAAGGAGAAAAGCGACTCACTCACTCACTCACTCACTGACTAATCAAGATATCTCTGGAACTGTTCAACCTACGTACTTGAAATTTTGTAGACATGTTCCTTTCATAGAGTAAACATCAGCTAAGAACGGATTTTCCGAAATTCGAAACGTAAGAGTCGTTACGGGGGTTAAGGGGCGTTAGAAATAATTGTTTCAATGTTTAAACTACTCAATGCACAATTTTGAAATTGGGTTAGCAGATTCCTTTCATACAGTAGAGTTCCGCTACAAAATGAGTTTGGTGAAAATCGACCCCCAAGTGGCGTTGCAGGGGCTTAGGGGCGTTATAGATAATTATTTCCATTTTTAAACTATTTGACGCACTGTCTTTAAATTTGATCAATATATTTCTTTCGTAGAATAATGATCAGTTACAAAACGGGTTTTGTGAAAACAGACTTCTAAGTGGCGTTGCGGGGGGGGGGGGGTTAAGGGGCGTAATATATAAATATATCCTTTTTAAACTATTTCACCTACCTGCTTGAAAATTGGTAGGAATGTTTCTTTCATGGAGTAAATATCCGCTAAAAAATGGGTTTTGGGAAAATTGACCCCCAAGGGGTGTTGCGGGGCGGGAGGTTTAAGGGGCGATAAAAATTCCGATTTTTAAGTATTAGACGTACAGTCTTGAAACTTAGTAAGCGGATTCCTCTCATAGGGTAGAGATACGCTACAAAATGGGTTTAGTGAAAATTGCTCCCAAGTGGCGTTGCGGGACTTAAGGGGCGTAATAGATAATTATTTCCATTTTTTAACTAATAGACGCACAGTCTTTATATTTGATAAATAGATTTCTTTCATAGAGTAGAGATCAGCTATAAGAAGGTTTTGTGAAAATAGACCTCTAAGTGGCGTTGCGGGGGATTAAGTGGCGTAATAGAAAAATATTTTCGTTTTTTAACTACTTGACCTACCTGCTTGAAAATTGGTAGGAATGTTTCTTTCATGGAGTAAATATCCGCTACAAAACGGGTTTGGGGAAAATTGACCCCCAACGGGTGTTGCGGGGGTTAAGTGCAGAAATAAATAATTATTTCTATTTTTAAACTATTAGACGCACAGTCTTGAAATTTGGTGAGCGGATTCCTCTCATAGGTTAGAGATACACTACAAAATGTGTTTTGTGAAAATAGACCCCTAGGTGGATTTGCGGGGATTCAAGGGGCGTTATTGATAATTTTTTTTGTATTTTTAATTTATTGGACTCACAAATTTTGCTAAGCAGATTCCTTTCATAGAGTGCAATTCCCCTACAAAATGGGTTTTGTGAAAACATACCCCGAAGTGGCGTTGCGGGAGCTCAAGTGGCGTTATAGATAATTATCCCCATTTTTAAACTATTAGACGTACAGTCTTGAAATTTCATAAGCAGATTCCTTTCGTAGAGAACCGCTACAAAATGGGTTTTGCGAATATCAACAACTAAGTTTAATTTCGGGAGATTAAGAGGCGTAATCGATAAATATTTCCATTTTTAAACTATTTGATCATTCTGCTTGAAAATTGGTGGGCATGTTCCTTTCATGGAATAGAGATCCTCTAACAAAGAGTAAAACGAAAATTGACCCTAAGGATGGTTGCGAGGGGTCAAGAGGAGTTACAGAAAAAAATTCCTGTTTTTAATTGTTAGACCCATATACTTGAAATTTGCTAAGCATGTTTCTTTTGTTGAATAGGGATCTACTAAGAATGTATTTTAAGTAAATCAAGTTCTGCGGAGGGGTGCAGGGGGTTACTGGGACGTATTGACACAACAAATTACTTTTTTGGAGCTACATGGTCTATAATAATGAAATTTGGTTTGCATTTTTATTTTGTTGAATTGAAATCCGCTAAGAGCGGTTATTTTGGAAAACGGCTCTCAACGGGATTACGGGATATTGATAGTAAAACTTTTTTTTTTTGGTTTTGCGGGAATCCACTTGGTTTTTGGGTTAAGAAAGAGCAAACATCATTCTATACTTCAATTGTAGAGATTGTTAGAAAATACAAATTAGATGAGTTCTGCCCTTTTTTTTTTATCAACAGGCGACAGTTACAGGTCTAAGTATATTTTTCAATACAATTGAATTCTTAATGCAGGACTTAGATATCAATAATTTATACATATATATAAGCAGTAAAAATTTATAAAACATCATGAAATACCCAGCGAAGCGGGCGTGTAACGGCTAGTATACTTATAAATGTATCAGTACTGTAGAGTTTTTTTTTAATTTGGAACATTTACGACTCCGTGCATCACAAAGTATCACACGAGGGCTTACAGATTTGTAAACATGATTGCAACACAAACATCCATGCCTTCTCCGGGATTCGAACCCAGGTCATGCGACACAAAATTTAGCATCACTAACCAGTATACCGGATGAGCAGCAAGTACAAAGTTTTTGAGAATTAATTTATTAATATTAAACTGAAGGCACGCTTAATTATTACTAGAGACTTTCTGGGGCTGTCATACAAAATTATGCACAGAATCTAATGCTTATCTTGATAATTTGTACGGTTTATAATTAATTTCATACTGTAGATTTTGCGACAAAGTATATTATTATTATTATTTTCTCTAATGGGACTGCATATTGATATTTTTTACCTTTGCAGACCTAGTTCATTCCCCAGCAGCTGATATCACTTTTTAGTGCGGCACCGTATAGGCGACACTAATTGCTGCAAGTAATTTTGACGCCCAGTTTCCTTCCCAAGTGGAGAGACCTGAGCTCTGATGATGCGAAATTGAACTTAGGAATTTAATTTTGCCGAGAGTACCCAAACCAAAACGGGCACTTCAAGGGTATTTTACATGCCGCATAATAATACGACATGGCCGCTGTCGACTTTCTGCATCATGAAAATCCACCGACTTGGGCCAAGTTCGAACCCACAACCTTGGGTACAGAAGGCCAGCGACAAACCAACTACGCCACCCAGTCGGCTTGCCATATTAATATTGAATTCAATATATTGTTATTGCAAGAGAGAAGCGTGAGGAAAATTATGATAGGAAATTGGGTCGCAAATTTTGAAAAATTGAGAAGCACTGACTTAATTGATTTTTTTTAATATCTACGTTACTTGTCACTCAACCCATCTTTGTAAGTATCAGTTACTTATTGAATTGGGGTATCCGCATAATAATCTACATTGAAATTTATAAATACACCGTAAAGTTATTCACCAAACCACTGCATTTAAAATTCAAAATCCGATCGTCTCTTTCATTTTAAAAAAGAGACGTCAACCGCGCTTTCCCCAAAGCCACGGAACCGCTTATTAAAATACAAATCACACACGGAAAAGAAGTCGACGAAAGACGACACTACCACCAGCCACGTCGGGGAAACCCAACAGATCGAGACGAGTCATTAATTTGCGTTTTACCTCTCTTTATCCCCCATTTGCATATGAATGCGACGAATTTCCTCGCTATTTATCTGTTTCATTGTTTTTCGAAGTGGAGATTGGAAGAATGGCTGTGAGTTGAGTTTAGATGTATCTATTTGGAAATTCAGAGTGATATCGTAAGGATCTGGGTTTCGAATTATGGGATTTATGGCCATGATCCTTCTAATCATGACAAATAATTATAGTGGTAATAATGCTTCCTAATAACCAAACATAACGATTATTATGAAATTAAGGATGATTTAGTAGATAGCTTTATTAGCTTTTATTACAGATAGCCAACTTTTGTCATTGTTTTATCAGTTACATTGTTACAACAATGGAGACGAATCTAAGCTGGCGTCGGAAACTGGTAATTAATTTTATTTAATTAATTGAACGGTAATTAATGAATTAATATTTCAAAAAACTGTATTAACACATCAAGTGTCAACCACTATAAGTTGAAAAAAAATTATTTGAACTTGATTGGATGAATAGAAAGTATTTTATTAACGATGGAAAAATTGAACAAGATCTGTCTGTCTGTATATAAAGAGAGAGGGAGCTATTAGTAGAAATTGAATTTACCCTCCAGCTGCGTAGTTATTTTATCAAAATAGGTTCCGAAAATTGCGTATTTGCTATTGCGTTTTCAAATCTGAATATTAAGCCTGCATTTTTTAAATATAAAATATACTAAATTATTTTGTGAAGAATTTTTATTTTGATATATAGAATTATATCACAAAAATAATAACATAAAATGAAAACATAAACAGGAACATCACGGGGTGCACAGCTAAATATAGTCGGGAAAAAATGCATACTTGCAGAAATCGCGGGGTGCGCAAATTTTGCTAGTTCCATTGCAATGAGTGTTCTGTCACGTTTATCGGTGTTTGAGCGTTAAAATAAAGAGCAGCCATAATCAGAATAATTCTAATTTATTAATCTTTTACTTAATTTGAATAACCCAGGGTAGTAAATGCCTCTTTTATTTTGTAGCAGGAGTAAAAGCACGGTAGAACTCATACTTAAAATTTAATTATTATTCAATTAACTTACTCTTAGAACTCTTTGGTTACCTACGGTCTAAATTACCATAATTCCATTCTCAGCTATTCGACCTCTGGTCGTTATGAATATAATTCAACTTATTGACTAAATCGTCAATTGACAATCCTTAATTATTCATCAACTGATCGTCTAGCAACTCTCGACAAGTTCACAGCTACTTTCCACTAACCACTAGCTGCTAACTTCTAACTCCTAACTACTAACTGCTTACTGCTAACTCCTAACTACGTACTGCTAACTTCTAACTCAAAACAACAACCGCTAACTTCTAACTTCGAACTCCCAACCACTAACTGCTAATTTCTAATTCCTAACAACTAACTTCTAACTTCTAACTTCTAACCACTAACTCCGTGTACCTAAAAGTTAATGTTTATAAATATCATCCTTCATTTACATTAACCGTGTCTTCTTCGGAAGAAAGTTTTCAATAGAACAACAATTAAAACAAATTGTTTTCCCCAAGAGGATTAGTAAGAGGCTCACAGATAGACCCGTTATTCTACACTGACCGTGAAAATAGCGGATGCGCAACGAGAGGGTTAATTCTTAAATTCTTATTAGGTTTAACTGAAGTTCCATAGAACAATAAATATTTCATTTTATCTATATGGATGACGAAAGCGATTGAATGAGCTAAATACATGTGACGTCATAATCACATGATAGCTGCAAACACGCGCTTACAGCCAATCAATTCATGCGCTTTCCTGCAACTAGCTTTTGCCTTTTGCAGATTATTTTCAAAGTATATATTTGTACGCAAAAATAATTATTGCAGTAAATGATATTTTCTTGATTTAAAGGTACACGCTCATAGTAAAATAATTTCTTTTAAAATTTTCCTATCTTTAATTCTCTCATACTTTTTATTTCTTAAGAATCTTCACATTCGAACATTTTTATTCAGTTATAAAATATGAAGTTTTGTTTAAATTCTAAAAATATAACAAATTAAAATCTAATGTCAATTTTAAATTCAATGAACAACATTTGATTCTTTGTGTCACGTGACCTTGAGGAATTTATCCCATTATCTCGATAATAAAGTCAATTATTATCAAATTATGAATTACAAATTATTATTGATATACGTAAATTATATATAATCAAGATTTTCTCTTTCAAAAAGTGACTTTAATATATATTTTTTTATAATTTAATCTATACGATCAAAGAGTGTTAATAGTAATCAATCTCTTATTATTATTTGTTTAAAAATTTGATTAAAGAATATCAGTAGATATACAAAAAAAATTGATAAAATTCTCGCATATTTCTAATTAATTACGCTACAAAGTTAATAAAAATATTTATTTCTAGTTCAACTTTTAAATATACTTCAACCAGATATGAATAATGAAATAAAATTAAGTTTTAATTTACAGTAAGGTTTCGAATAGTTTAATTATTTTTATTTTACATTTTTATATTTTAGTGAGAAAGTACAACTTACTGGTTCAACCGCGATTAAAGTTTTACAAAAAAAAAATATATGAGTTTTGTTCAAAATGTTTCATATACTTCATATAACATATATCACGTAACATGAAATAAGATAGCAACATCAATTTTTTTCAAAACATTTTTTGTTCTAAAAACATTTTTGGAACAATATACCTTTAACACGCAATCGTACTACACGAACTTAAAATACAAAACATAAACAATATAATTATTTATTTTCACTAATCATACATTAGCCGGCTGGGTGGGGGGTTGGTTTGTCGCTGGCCTTCTGCACCCAAGGTTGCGGGTTCGACCACGGATATCCCGGCCCAAGTCGGTGGATTTTCGTGATGCAGAAAATCGACAGCGGTCATGTCGTATGATTATACGGCATGTAAAACATTCCTAGAGTGTCTGTTTGGCTTGGCCGCTCTCGGCAAAATTAAATCCTGGTACAAGTTCGCATCGTCAGAGCTCAGGTGCCTCCCTCAGTGGAGAAAACTGGGCGTCAAAATTATCTGCGGCGATTGGTATCCGCCTATACGGCGCCGCACTAAAGAGTGATACCAGCTCTTTGGGATGTACTAGGTCTGCAATGGTAAAAATACCAATCCGCAGCCCATTGGATTAAAAAAAACCATTTTTTATCAGTAACAAAAGCAGTTATCTGTTAAAAATAAAAGCAAACGATTTCTACTTTATTCAAACAAATCTAACATTATAATTAAATATTTACAATTACCACAAATGATTAATGATGATCTTCAACAGATCATCTTACTAGAATGTTAGCTGGGAACGACTGGTATGGAACGAAGAGAAAAAATTCAAGCACGCATTTTAAGCTATCACCTCCCTCTACACGGTGGAGTCGCTATAGAGGTCGGGTAGCTTTCAAACATAACCTTGTAGTTTTTCAGCATTTGTTTTTTTAATGCATAGGTGCACAGCGACTAAAGTCTGAGTTTTGCAAACTATTCAAATGATTTAAAAACACATGCTTATTTATTTGTGAAGAGTTGTACAAGTATTTGCACCAAAAAGAGAACATTTAGAGTTTTTTTTGTGTGGCAGTAGTACTTTATGTTTATAAACTTAAGTAACCCAAATAAAAATAAACTTATACTTATTATAATTTAATTTCAAGAAGGCTTTGTAATTAATTTTCCATTTAAGTTTCCTAAGTTGTTTATTTAAAAATTTTATCTATATAATAACTATGTGAGTACATATCTCTCTCTCTCTCTCTCAATAAAAAAACTATAATACATTTCTTAAAGAATATTTTATCTTTCTTTTATAATCTGATTCACAATATTCTGCTTCCATCAAAAGGCTATTTTAAGCACGTATTAATAATTTTTTTTTTCAAAAAGAAAAAAATAAACAGTGACACGTTTTAAAAGATTACTAAAGAAAACGAACGTTTTCCAAAGTCATTATAAAAGAAAAAAAACTATTGCTGCAAATATTGATATGCATTACAAACAGGATCAATAGCAACAGGCTTTAAGACCTTACTGGAAGTAAATTTCCTTTTTACTGTGACAACTAAATACTTTTATTCACTCCCAATCCCAGTAAAAAGCATTTCAACAAAAAGAAAGAACAGGAAAACTTTCACCTTTCAAAACACCTGCAAATAACATGGAAGGATTTTTCCCGTCGGGCGTAAACACATCAAAACAAAAGTGTACAAAAGCGCTCGAAAGCGTTTCTTTCTCTCCTCCCCCAATGTACTATTCGATTTTACTCATCCCTTGTCCTGATCCTTTGGAAGCTTTCAGAATTTGCCTCCCCCCCTCGCTTACATTAACGGACATCGCAGACGACTCCCGTGTCATTAAGAGGAGGTCGTCTGCCGAAAATAAAGCAGTACAACCCCTTAAACGTCTTCGATTCAAAAATGCATTTCTTCCATTTAGGAAAAGAGTGAGAACTATTCATAACTGACATGGGGATGGGGGGTGACGATAAAGGGGTGCTAAAAGCATCTCTGGTGTGAAAAGTACAAACAATCGAACACGGAGAGAATAAAGGTTCTAAAAAAAGGGGGTAGAAAGGGAGGATAGAAATGAAGAGGATTTGTAATAGGAAAATGACGAGGGCAAACGGGGGTTTTGTAGAAATTTTTTGGGGGATGTGTGTTTTTGGAATGTTTGAATGTCTTGGAACGAAAAGGCAGTAATAGTTTTTGCTATAGCTATATTGCATTTATTTATTTATTTTTGTTCCTGTTTATGCTATTTAATACTATGAAAAGTGTAATGTACAGAAATATCTAGAAGCTTTAATGGTATTTAAATATAAATGATTCTTTTTTTTTTTAGAAATAAATTTTATTTATCACGAAAATTACCAATTCTTGTGCTGTAGCATTTTAGTTTGGGAATATAAGGCCTTTTATAATTTAAAAACCGAAGTCGGCTGGGTTGCGTGGTTGGTTTGTCATGGCTTCTGCACCCAGGGTGGCGGGGTCAACCCCGGCTCAAGTCTGTGGATTTTCATGATGCAGAAAATTGACAGTGGTCATGTTATATGATTATATGGCATGTAAAAGATCCCTAGAGTGTCTGCCTGGTTTTGGTGCTCTCGGCAAAATTAAATCCTAGTACAGATTCGCATCGTCAGAGCTCAGGTGCCTCCTTCTGTGGAGGAAACTGGGCGTCAAAATAACTTGCAGTGATTGGTACCCGCCTATAGGGTGCCTCACTACAAAGAGATACCAGCTTCCGGGGAATGTACTAGGTCGGCAATGGCAAAACACCAATCCGTAGCAAATTAGAAATAAAAAATAGAACCATTTCTTTGTTAGATAAAACAGTAACGCTCAACTTGAGTTATAATCACTATAATACATATAAGAAATACAAAATAGACTTTGAAGTGTTTTAAAAATAAGCACCCAGAAAATTTCGTAAATATTTCAAATGCATCTACAATTGTATGTCCAAGTCCGCTTAATTTTCATCAAATATCCATATTACTTCAATTGAAAATTTTGCTTCTAGCTGTAATGACTTCTATCCAAGATTATTACCAATCCCCTAGGAGAAATTCCTTATAAGCTTTGTGGGTTTATAAAACCATTTTTTGTACAGAAATTAAGATTTAGTTAATGAGAGTTGCTATTAAAAGTCAAGTGAAGAGAGATTAGTGACTGGTGTCATGCTGAAGCTAAAGTGTTAAAGATATAATAATTGAAGCTACTGGAGTTCAAGTAAAAAGATCAGACGTGTTAATTTAGAAAGATTAGTATTGCTGAGGATCTATAATTCTAGATATGTATTAGATCAATTCTTTTAGAGAGATATTTAAAATATCCGACTACATGAAACAACCTTTTATAAAAAAAAAAATGAACATTTGGGGATTTTTGGTGGGCTTTAGATTTATTTAGTACTTTTTAAGAAAAATATGCTAAAATTAAGAAAATAAAAAGAATAATAATATTACAAAAATAGGTAAAAATTTACAAAAAATAACATAAACGCTACCTATTCTGTACCAAAAATTTATGAACAGATTTTCAATTTTTCAATTCTGATGTGTTGCTATGTTATTCATTTTTGAAATGACCCCAGAATAAAAGATATTTTAAATTTTACAAAAACTAGAATACTTTAACTTAGGTATAATATGAAATTGCTTAAGAAAACAGTGATTATATTCACATAAGGGACTGTAAATTTTGTAATAAAACAGTGATTGATATATCTGAAGGTTAAAACAATTCTATTATTATACGAACATACACAACATTTTTCAGTTAATTATTTTCAAAACCTTTTTCAGCAATCGCTGCCCCTGTTTGAGTATTTTCAAAAAAGAAACACATTTTGACTAAAGCGCGTTTTAAAATATGACATTATGCTTAAAGTAAAGACATCTGCTTTTACTCAAACACTTGTAATTTTTGTTCTAGTGAACGGAAAATAATAAACTTGGTATTTTTATAAAGCTAATAAGAAGGTTCAATAAAATAAAATCATAAACAAATTTCTCAATTTTTAGCAAAATTTTCAATTTTAGGGTAGTTGCATACCTTAAGTTGGTAATCAGCCTGACAGCTCCCCTAGTTGAAGTCGTAGTTAGATTGTGATTTGATATTTATAATAAAAGTGCTGACCTTATGAATGTGTCTCATTCTTGGGTACAATTTCAGACATCCGCGGGCGAGAGTTTGGTTCATATTTAAAATATAACTATTAAATACAATACACTAGACAAAATGTTATGAGAAAATAAACTAATAATTAATAAGTTTTGTTTTCATTATAATTAGTTCATAAATTTAATTTCTTTTAATTTTCTTACAGATCATTAACAAAAAGCCAAAAGTAACTTCCAAAAAAAAAAGACTATGAAAACGTAGAAAATAAAAATGACAAAACAAAATCCTATCTTAAGAGCAGTCAGTAGGGTGAAAACCTTTGGGAAATCGATTTTGTGTTCTTTATATTTCTAAAATCCCAAAATCAGGACCTTTCTAATGATATAACATACTTACCATTTTATTAATTAGAAGTATGTTAAAATGTTTTTTTAAAAAATAATCTGCTGATGAGCCACGCCTCCTTTGACAGATAGAAATGTAAACATTGACTTTTTGAATCTGAGAAGCTCTTCCAAAGCCACTACCTGTTTTATTTATTCATACGCAATTAAAACGCGTTTTACTCGAAACGTGTTTTTTTTTAAATTCTCAAACTGCGACAGCGATTGACGGCGGAGACAAAGTTTTGAAAATAATGAACTGAAATTTTTGTGTATGTTTTGTATAATAGTAAAAGTGTTTTAACCTTCAGATATATCAATCACTGTTTTATTACAAAACTTACAGCCCCTTATGTGAATATAATCACTGTTTTTAAAGCATATTCATATAATAACTAAGATAAAGATCTCTAGTTTTGTAAAAATTGAAGTATGTCTTATTCTGAAGGTCATTTCATAAGTGAATAACATAGCAACGCATCAAAATTGAAAATTTGTTCATACATTCTTGGTACATAACGTGCTGTGTTTATGTTACTTTTTGTCAATTTTTACCCATTTCTTCCCACACATTTTAGTACTAATATTTTTTTTATCTTCTAGTTTAGAATATTTTTCTTAAAATGTACTAGCATATATAAAAACCACAAAAAAAATCCCCATACCTCAATTTAAAAAACAAAAGCTGTCGCAAGTAGTCGGATACTTTAACTTGCATACGTTTCTGCTTCAAATTTTCTGTAAAAAGTAAATTAAAAAAGAAAAGGAAATGACGTAAGCTTAAAAAAAAGGAAATACTCGGCAGATTAAGCCTTAAGAGCAAAAAAAAAATATAATCAATTAAGAATAATCGAATTCTCTTTTTTTAGTAAAATAATTAAAAAGTCAGCCGGTGACAGGCGGAATGCGCCGTAATAAATAAATTCATATTTAAATGCAGTTAACTACAGCTACATTCTTAAAAAATAAGCGCATGGTTAAGAAATCATTATCCCTACCATTTATAAACTTAATTTCTAATCTTTCTTAGCGAATGGAGGGAAGGGGAAAAAAAGATCCCTGCAAAATAACGCAGCTCAGATCATAAATCAGACTCACCAATTACGTCACGCAAGTTACTCAGGAAACGGATAAGGGTTAAAAAAAATAAGGGAAATAGTGATGAATGAAAGGCTAAATACCTGGGCTTGCTGGATCAATTTATTCAGTATAAGGCAAATAGTCGAAGCTGGTGTTTGGTTTTGTTTTTAATGGTACTGAATGCTTTTATTGATATTGTTACGAATAAAACAAGGGGAAAAACATTTTTGCAGATTGTTTTGAATTTATTTCGTTGTTGAACTACGCGAGGAATATTTGTGAAGGATCTCGGAAGTTCCGAGGCATAAGGAAATGTAGAAGGCGGCATATAAGGTTGATATATTGCGTGATGTTATAAAATAAAACTCAAATCTAGAATATTTTCCCAATAAAAAAGATTTACCTTTAATATATGTAATATTTTAACTCAATTATATGTACTATTTGTAGAATAGTTTTTTTTTAATCCTACGTTCACATCTTCAGCATCTCTGTCATTAGTTGTCGAAAAGGCCAATAAAGTGATGATGAAGCATGAAAAGATTTAAAATTAGCGGTCTAAGAGTTGTCTTCAAGAACCTTTAAAGCAATAGCGCAGTTGTAGCATATGGCTACTGTTGGTGGTAGATTCTTTGAGATTTCGCGACATTCCCACATCTCCGGGTGTGTGATTGCTATTGTGTGGAGAGAAGGGGATTGACTTTCGAACTAGGCGGTCAGGGCAAGAGAGAGTCCCTTTTGTCAGCAGCACGAAGCGCTAGACTGAATTTGGTGTTAAGGAAATTGAGTTTCTTTGGTTTTAGACCAACGCACAGCGCGTGGTCTGCTATACCAGAAAGAGATAGTTTCTTGGGAGAGTTTTAACACTACGGACTGTGTTTAGTTGATTGTATTGAGAGGGAAAATTCTATTGGCTGCTGACTCGAAATACAGCGTTGAGAAGTAGTTAAAAAGTAATTGAGAGACATTACAGCAGTGCCTTAAGTGGTCACCGTTCAATTTCTTCTGCTGGCACAGAGGGCAACAAGCCAAATCCTTGACTTCAATTCGATATAAATGCTTCGACAAATGATCATGTGCAGTAAGCAAACGAACGCAAGCAACACTAACAGATCGAAGCAGGGAATTGGAGACTCTACTAATTTTGTTGAGCAAGACTTTCCCCCTTTTACCCACAGCTGCATCACTATACAAAAAGGTTCTGTTAATTTTCAATTTACTATACATGATTCTTTTGATGTTGCGCAACATGACAAAGGTGAGTCAGGTTGGGACGTGAAAGATCCCACTTTAGCAAGTCTATCTGCTTACTCATTTCTAGAAATGTCAAAACGACTCGGAATTCACTGGAGGGCAATGCCTTCTCTCTCTTCCCAAATTTCCAAATTCAATTAACTTCATTCCACAGGAATGAGCTAGTACATTTTCACTATACGTTGAATTTATTAGAGATAAAATGGCAGCTTGAGAGTTCTTTGTAGAATATTGCATTTTATAATGCACAGTTATTCATAGTTCCATCCAAGGATTCGGAGCGTTGTAGCTGAAAAACTAAAATGGATATAACAAAAAAGAACATTTGAAGGAATACGGAAACCATTCACGTTTTATTTGCATATCTTAAAGGGGTTCTATATGGGAACCCTTGATCACACGGAATACAACAATGGCATTGTCCAGTTCCTGTCCTACTCAACTCAACATGATACTATCAACGTTATTGATAACACGTGTTGTGCTTCCCTTGTTATCCGTGTTATCCTAAAACTTGCTCTTTTATATAAGATCCAAGTTTCCATAACCCCATTTGCCACATGATGTGGCAGAACTGCATTAAGAGATACCATATGTATATGTGTAGCATTGGTATCGATAAAGCCAGTAACAGTCTCCGGACTGAAGTGATCATTTTGGTATAGTTGTATGTTACGAGCATACAAAACTAACTCGTCAGACCCACTTGACGCAGCAAAGTCGTCCGACTCATGTGAAGCAACTTCTCCAATCAACAGCAACAACTCACACGCTCGCCATAACAACTACATCATCGTTCACCTATCCACCGACTTCCTGGGCCAGAGTGTGTAGCGGTGGTACATATATAAGCCTCCGGACTGAAGTGATCATTTTGGTCAAGTGGTATGTTACGTGCTTACGGAACCGAAGGTACCGGGTTTTGCCCTCCGGGTAAGCATACCACTTCATTGTCAATAACCATGTTGCACCATTACAGTATCATGTTGAATTAGACTGTCGCATTGATGTATGTCGTGAGATTCCCCAGTTCAGGCTGCTTTCAAGATTCCACCATGAGAATTTAAGCTTCCAGATGGTAGCAGACAATAGTGGATAGCATATCGAGCATGTTTAGTAAACTTTTAAAGATTATTTATGTTCTCAATAAAGCTATGATACACCACCTGGTGGTGGGTTTTGAAACTCGTTTTTTTAACTTTGATAAAATTCCCATCATTTCATTTTGCCGTTACCAAATTTCCATGCTATTCCGCTGAATAGTTTTTGCTATAGACTACAAGAAAATTTCAAGTTTAATTATTGATACCCGGTACATACATACATCCATCGAATGAAACGGTATTTGTAAAACACGGTTTGGATTTTGCATGGTGCAAAAAAATTGTGATTATTATTACACGGCACAAAACTTGAATTTAATACTAGATGATTTTGATATAACACGATTTTAAAAAATTGGGCATCATTTTCGTTTAATAAGGATAATTCCCAATCGGAACATTTTGTAATGAGCATATCAACATGAATGATATTCGGAAACTATTTGAAGAACAAACTTTTATTACAAGGAAAAACTCTAACTGAACTTCTAATATCTCCACTTCCAATTACGCCGACGATTCTGGAAACATTTGTAATATTGCATCGATTTTCGATTTTATATTCAAATATAATTGATCTGCAAAAAGTAATAGCTTTGGCTAAAAAATTAAAAAACTTGTTTTTGTTCAAAAGCATCATTCAGTATAACGCAGGGCAAAATTTAAAAGAGAATTGCAAAGTTCTTTAAATTCTTATAGAGAAAATCTGAAAGAATAGCAAGATCGAGATATTCAGGTTATTGCAACTACGTCAAATAACTTTCGTAATGTTTGAGAAATAACTAGTAAAAAAGATAACTAGAAAATTGATTAGGTGCAGTTTCCGATGAGAGTGATGTTTAAAACTAATTTTGTGTTGTTGTTTCTTATGCCACCTAATTGACAGTAACATCAGATCATGGTCGGTGAAACTAATCTCGGCAAGGGTCTAGACTTTTACACCTGCCGTTAGCCTTAGCTATGAACACCATTCAGGTGACAGAACGAATTTTCTAGGTTACACCCTAATTATGAGGGAGAACACCCTGGGGGGGGCGAGGACTCCCATTTCTTTTCCCCATTCCCCCTACTTCACAAGAAGACTTGCGTTTTGACGGCTATTAAGTGTATCCCCATGCCTCAAATGCACTATATATTTACAAATATCCATACCATCTCCGGGATTCGAACCCAGGCCCTACGGCACGGCAATCTGCATCACTAACCAGTATACTGAATGGGCATCTAAACTAATTTTGTGATCCCAATAAGCTGTTTCTATTAATTTTACTATAATAATTATATTTTGAGTGCATTTTTATTCAATTTTAATTTTTGCATTCTATATTTTTGTTGTTTATTAAAAAAATTAGTTTAGCTTACTTTTTCATTCGCACATTTTATAGGAACGAAATTTTAGCTATCATAAAATTGTACACTTCAATACTTAATATCGATATAACATGGTGCACAATGCCTTGGAATTTTGTATAACACGCTTTCAATACAACACGAAACACGGTTTCAATGCAGCTTGGTACATATTACCTTGATTTATATTGTATGCATATATAATTAATTAGATCAAGAAGTAAAATAATTAATCAAATTAAATAATATAATTTTACCTTTGACACTTTATGAACTAACCCTTGCTATATGAGGGACACCTGTACATATATATAGAGAAAATAGAAATAAACACAAGTCTTTTGAATACCGTTTTTATTTTAACTGTTAATCGTATTTCTCATTTTTACCTTTTTTACTATTAAGATTAGTTGCTACTATTCAACAACCAAAAATAAAATCTTTAAAATATGTAATTGATCTAACCACACCAACACTCAGCATATTTTTGCAATCAGCCTTCAGGTATTTACTGCGTTATACTAATTCAAAACCCACACACACACAGTAACATATTTAAAGAATTCAAAAAACTTTAAAACTACAAACATGTAAATGCGCGTGTTGATTAGTTGCCATCACTATCTTCAAGTTTTATGATGCTGAATTCAAATCACGTGTTCTATTCCTCATTCTCTAAAATCTTATCGTAAGTAAATAGTTTTGCAGCACACTAAATGATCTCATAGTATAGAATTGAAGTGAATTGAGTCATATATCCTACAAAACGAGACGCGTTTAGCGCAGAATTCATGAAAACGTATTCCGTAGTTTGCTTCTAAATATTGCGGAGAACTACATTCTGAGGAATTCGTTAAAAATAATCCTCTATTAGCTTATAATGCGCATCATGTTTTATTCCACGAATAAAAATAGACGATCATGATTTTCGCCACTTGACTGCTTTCCATCAAGGTGTTTGATTAAACACATTTTTGACATGCTGTCTTACGTGTTTTTGAAAATGAGGCTTGAAGTATTATGTTGCAAGTCATCCTGGTCACATGACTATTTCACAATTACTGTGTTCATTGCCAAAGTGTTTGCCTTGCACTGCTTTAGGGCGATGATGATTAAAAATTTACAGTTTTAAAATTTTAAGGCAACACATTATCCATCTCTATCTCTTCCTTTAGGGAGACTTAAGTTATTATTTCAGTCAAGTAATAACATGTGGGGATGTTTCCCCTTTTTTTCTAAAGCTTTCCCCATCCAAAAGCGGGAATCAATAGAGATTCCCCTTCCCCAGAGAAAGTGTGAAGTCATTGACAAAAAACGAACAGAGTGGATTTAGAAAAGAGCGAACAGCTTGAAACGATCTGTATGCCATATGTTTGACAATCGCAATATATAGTGTAAGAAAAAAATAAAGATTATGCAGTCATTAAGTAGTTGTTATGATTTAGAGTTCTGTAAGACATATTCTATTTTAGAATAATCGATGGTTATCCAAAACAGTAGATAGAGTTTTTTATTATTGATCTCCGATACTATCTCTCAAAATGCAACATGCATACTAGGTCTGCACGAAAACTATCCGATCTTAAATTTTCCCGCGCACAGAGAGAGGTAACAGCTTTATGGAGGACAGAATTCGGTACCTTCTGATTCTTAAGCACGTCACATACCACTAGACAAAAGTGGTCACCTCTGTCGGGAGTCTGTTAATGGCTTAAGTAGTTATCCGCTACATTGCTCCCCACAAGTGAGTCGATGGACAGATGAACGAATGATATAGTTGTTCTGGCAAGTGTGTGAGTTGTTGCTGGTGTGTCAAGTGTGTCTGATGGCTTTTGGTTGCTGCGTCAAGTGTTTCTGACGGTTTTGTTTTAGCTGCGTCAAATGTGTCTGACGGCTTTTGGTGAATCTTGTGGCGGGTTGATGGAGCTAAGACACTTGCGCTAAAGTTACATTTTTCTTAATTCAGCGTCAGTGTCACCAAAGAGGAGGATAGAATTTGGTACCTTCTTATTCGTGAGCACTTAACATACCACTAGACTCAAGTGCTCACCTCTACTTAGAGTCTTATGTAGTTATCCACTACAACTTATTGAATACTCTTGAAATCATTCCAGTGTACCAGTCGTTTCTAGCAAGCAGATGGGCGGGGTACTATTATAAATGTTCGTCGCACTTGTATTTCTTTCAAGGTAAATGAACAATTTGAGCATAAGAACTGCATTACATTTTCTCGTAATCAACAGTTCGTAAGATTCAGCAAAAGTTTAAAGACGATTATAGGGGGTCACACAAAATAAGGAGTGTTTTAACCGATTCAAAATTAGCCGCACTTTGGTAGAGAAATCACCTTTTTGGAATGACACAAAACTCTCGAATTGTTGTTTGAACGTATGAGAAACCGCTGAACGGGTTGAAACAAGTACAGGATTTGCCAATGCAATTTTGAGTGATGAGGAACACACATACACACGCAAATTGGCCCGCGAAACTCGTTCCCAAATTTTTGTTTGGTGGAACAGACAGATCTGCACAGGACTCCAATGATGTTTACAAAACCTTCTTATATTAAAACTGTCTATAGTAATATTTTGTCTATGGATTGCTAGGACTTCTATAAAGAGGTGATTAGAGAGAGAGAGAGAAAAATTCCATTTATTTTCATATTTTCAGAGTTACGATCAATGTGTTGAAATAATAACGGGTGTTTTTTGTTAAAATTTCTGTACTCTGTTGTATTAAAATATGAAAAAATACACTTCTAAATTATATATTTGAAAAAATATTAATTTAACCTCCGTACAATAGTTTTAGCTATATAAACGAAAAAGAGAGAATAATTTTTTTAAAAAAAATAATGTTTACAGATGGGTTTTTTTAAAAATCTTTTGTCGCAACATTGTATTATACATATTTTTTTCATCGAATAATATTCTCAAAGCAATTTAATATGCATATTTTATTTCAACTGACACCGAATATTAAAATACAAAAGTGACAATTCGAAGCAAGCATCGATAACTTTTTCGGGAAAAATCTGTATTTTATTTAGCTATTTATCGACATATATTAACAGGGAGGCAAACAAATGCCAAGTGCTCCAATTTTTAAATTAATTGGATATTTACCTTTAGAACTGCTATTTAATCAGTTTTTTAGTTTAGGTTTTGAACAGAGAGTAAAGCAAAGGAACGTACATACTAAGACCCCGTAAAAACTATCACAAGTATAATGAAGTAAAATAAAATAATAAGTGAGAGAGTGTAACTACCTACAAGTCCAAAAATGTAAGAAATTGGATTCCAAGAAACATAACAGTTGAAGTTACCAAAAAAGACTAAATGGAGACTTATTATGAAATTTTGTACTAAAATAGAGACGTATTATGATTTCTAAAGCCGTTGCTGAATTAGGCAAGCGAAATTAGGGTTTAGCAAAGCTTTATGGCCTTCCCCGTACAGCAGAAAATTTCGACATAATAGAAAAAACAGAGCGATGTTACAAAAGGAAATACCTATATCCATCACAAGTGGATGAAACACCAGACAGTAAAATAAAATGAAAGTAGGAATAGAGAATATATATATATATATGCATACACTTTAAAAATAATGGTTCCGAACGTTTTCACAGTCACCTTCAATAAATAAAAAACATAAAATAATTTTTCCTTACGTTTTTGTCAGCTTGGCACATCAACAGGCTTTCTTGCTTTGCATAATTTATGCAGTTTATTTTTGTTCCATTAGTTTTATTCTAAAATGCTTGATAAATATCTTAAATGCTATTATTTAAAAATTCGTTACAGAGAAAAAGCAACGTGATGTTTGACAAAGTAAAACGTTAACTTAAATGTCATTATTATTTATAGCCTACATTTCCCATACACGCGCATTCCTTTTTCGTAGTTTGAAAATTAATTGAATTTTTCTAAAATTCCCCTTAAAAAAGTCCTTTCTGCTTTACACCACGCTTTTGAAGAATTAAAACTCATTATTTTTCCATTCTCTTCTTTCTAAATTTTGTATCACTTAAACAATTTTAGACACAGTAGAAGGGTAATTATCTGAATACTGTCAACAATAAATTCGCCTTAAAATATACACACATCTTTTATAAAATATATGATGTATATTAAAACTAAGTACCAACCTAGATAAGCGATCTTCTTTTTCTAAATACAACCCCTCCGGAGTATGAAGAAGGAATAGCCCTAGGGAGGGGGTGGGCGAAAATCGTTTTATCGACAAAAATCTTCTTTCGTTCCAAGGAGGGAGTAGCCTACCCGCCAGTGTATCGGGAAGGTGTCAACGCCAGGTGCTTTTCGAAATGATTTTTTTTTCATCATTTTATTTTTCCTTTTTTTTCTTTTTGCTTGTTTGCTACAAATAAAAACGCCCTTACTTTCCACACCACTATTCTCTAGTTTGGTCGAAAGGATACATATATAAAAAAATAACATTTTATTTTTTCAGATATTTTTTTTATTGTAACGTGGTATAACCCACAACAAAGGGAAGAATAGGAAGAAAGGATTTAAGTGTTCCATTCACCAAACGATATTTTTATCAGCAGAAAATGCCCCCGAGAAATGTAATGAAAGAGATTGGAATGAAATTGTTACCCATTACGACAGTGACAGAACCAGACGACATTTTTGTCGTTTGAGTGACATTCTGGATCCATCTCTGTTCGAACAGAAAAGGAACCCAGTGAATCATTCGGTGCACCCCCATCCTGCACCCCTTCGGGGTGGTTAGAGGGAGGAGTTTTAAAGTGACCGTTTTTTCCAGTGGAAGAAAGCAGCTCTCAACTGGTCCCCGAGCATTGGCTTTTTTGATGCTTGTCAAATGGATCAAATTTCAACTTTTGTCGAAAGTGAAGTCCTGCATTTTATTGAGGTTTTCAATCAAGTCCAGTGAATGAGGTTTCATGAGTTGGAATCTCAGGGAATGGTCAGTAAATTTCTTTCAGCAATTGAAGTAAAAAATGACCACTTGATTTGGAAGCATTGAATAGTACATTTATCTGTTTTATATTATAAACAATTTGATTGTGGATTATATAATTTTTCACGTTTTGACAGCAATACAATTTATTGCTATAATTTACTAATACGTTAAGCCTAGGCAATGTAAACGGCATAAGCGTAAAAAATCCGTGCGTATTGTTACGTTTGATTAAATATTAAGATATGACCAAGAACGCCAAATCTCCTGAGTCAGGAAATTGTGCTAGCATTGTCCTTCAGGGACGAGGACATTCTATGTTGAAAGGTCAATTTATCTTAAGGAAACTTGGTACCTTTAAACAATATTTTTTATTTATGTATTTAAAAACTATGTTTATTATTTCATGTAATGTTTTTATTAAAAAAAATGACATGAGAAGAAATTTTTCACATATTATACACACAGTTTTAAAAATTAAAATTTTTTGAAGAATATTAAGAAAACTTTAAAATCCTACTTCTTTTGTAGTTATTAATTTTCTGACATGATTTTTTTTTGTAATATTGTTAAGGATGTTCTAAACAGCTTAATCGAATCTATTTTACAATAACTTAATTAGTTTTAGAAAAAAAATAAAATGTTGATATGCATGCTAAAATTCAATAAAAAAGCCAATATCTCCTACATTTTAATTTTTTAAACAAAATATTCAGTTTACAGCAAAATAGATCCCTAATTTTGTTAAATGCTTTATATATAACATGCAGGGGAAAAAATGGAAGTGATTGGTAAATGATTGTGATAGGAGTAGCATTTTGAATGTACTAATGTATCGAAAACACAAACTGAGAAAAACAGTTTAAAGTTTATAATTTTGAAAAAAAAATTACAATAAGCTTAAATAAACATAAACTATTCCTTTAAGATATTAGGCATATATTTTTCTTTAAAATAATTGAATTTTCGTATCTTTTCAACCCATACATTTTCATAAATGATCCATTTTTAGAGTATTCATTGCACAAAAAATGCAGGAAATATGTTACAACTTTTTTTTTGTCACGACAGAAATTTTAGTTTTTTTCTTCACGTGATTTTGAAGTATTATATTTGTATGAAAAACATTCGAGAGAAATAAAAACTGAAATTATGAAATTATTAATATAAAATGCCTTAATTTCAGTGTTTCTAAATTTGTGGGGTGCTCCCATTGAGGGCCGAGAAAACTTAATGAGGGGGGGGCAAACATATCGAAAAGTCTAAAACAAAAGATTTTAAAAATTACAAATTTATTGAATGGAAGCAAAACAAAATACATTATGATATAATAAAAAATAAAATACACAATAACACTAATATATAATACACTTATAAATGTATCAGTACTGCATAATACTTTTGATAACTAGTCTCTCAATACTATATTAAGAGCGATTTTAATAATTACTATGGACTCTCATGTGTGTGTCTACACAAAATTATATACGAAACTTAATACTTATCTCAATAATTTGTAAGGTTTATAATAAAAATCGTATTGTAGCTTTATCGCAAAATACATTAACGTTGCATTCAATACATTGTTATTGTACGAAGGAGGGGGGGGGCGAGGAAATTTATGATTAAAAATTGGGTCGCATGTATATTAAAAGCTTGAGAAGCACTACCTTAATTCAAAAATTGTACATGCACACATGCACGAAAAAAATACATTATTGTAATGCCTCGGTATTATTCAGCTTTATATATTGCAAATTCTTTTTTTTTATAGTTATTATTTCTCATTTTAAAACAGGTTTTTTTTTTTATCAAAAAGCTTTTCTTAGCTTTTTTTTCTAAAAAGGGGGTGTTGTCGAATTGCCTAATTTGTTAATTTACATTTTTCAAATGAAGTTTTATCCACTTTCTAACTTTCCGTCAAGTGATAAATATAATCGGAAGATAATAATGCAAAGAATAAAATTCATTAAAAATAAAAAATAAAAAAATTAACGAGTCTTACAGTAGTTGCATATGATGTGTAACATCTGATATGTTATCGTGGTAAATACGCAATAGTAGCTTAAATCCTGAAAAAAAAATGAATCGGGTAGGATTGGAAGCATATTTCTGTAGAATAATTATATCTTTAATGAAAATTTTATTTAATTAAAACAAGGATTAATGCAATTTTTTATCAAAAATAATTATTCTTGTTCAATTTGGGGAAGAGTGGAGACAATAGGCTTATAATTAAAATATGACACAAACACTTGTGATTTCAAAGTATTTAAAAATCGTTGAAAAACAGCGTCAATATCAATACCACTGTTAGATGTCAAAACATTTCGATTTGTGTTCATTTCGAGCTTGAGTTCATCATCCAAAAAAGCCATGCGCGGCTCAGCTTCTGGCAAACTGAAGTTAACGTTGAAATCACCCCTCAAAATCATGGGAAGCCATTGATAGTTTTTTTAAAAAAAAAAAAAGAGCAGAACCATCTTCGGTATATGGTAAAAGTACAAAATGTAGGAAATCTTTAATATTTTGAACCGTTTAATTCGGAGAAATGTATACGACAACCGAAATCACTGTCCTCAGATTTCATACACAACGAGCCCCGAAACTTAGACATTTGAGCGTAAGAATTGCAAGTTTATCCTGGATGAAGTCTAATAAGACTTGATGGTATATGCGAAGTATATTTAGATTCAAGAAAATGAAACCCAGTTTTTGAATTCGAATCTTTTGAAATGCTAAATTTAACAATATAAAAAAGACTGACAGCTTGATGGCTACTAGAGTTGGACCCTATGCGAGGGTACCGAAGAGACACCACGAATCGTGTTGATTGGTCATATCAAATAATGCGCGCTTTCCCGATTTCCTGTTACACATTTCCGTCCCTTTTCACGAAATCACTCCTACTAATATCCAGCAATCGAGAGGAAAGATGTTACACATTAAAAAACAATGGTTAGGCCACTTTTGGGATACTAATTCGCCTTAAACCCTAAAGTTGGAATATCATCCTTACTTTTATGCAGTGATCGCCGGTGAGGGCAAGATTCTAGAGCAGAGGTAGCGAACCTTTCTTAGTTGACGTGCCATTTTTTCTAAAGAAGTGTTTAATGAGGTATAGGCGTGCCTTCAAATAATTTTGAGTCTGAGTATTAAAAAAATTATAAAATTAAACACTAACAACTCAAAATTGTTTATTTAATACGAAAAAATAACTTTTGCACTGTATAGTTGTACATTTTTTAGTTATACGTGTAATTCAAATTAAAGTAACAGTAGTTTGACTTCTGTTGTTGTAGATTGGATGAAAAATACCATATATTAGGATTGTAAGATGTTACTTTTAGTTCAATGCATGCTGAATTAGAGTCATCCGCTAAACGGTTTCTAAGCATTTAATTATTTTTACTGTGGTTCCCTTTTTTGACAAGAGGATTTAGGATTTGTTTCAAAATGCCATTTTACAGACGATGTCCTGTATATCACTGTCCCAGAACATGAAACACATACCGTTTTGTCACCTTTACTAATAATGCCATATTTCTCGGTTCACCAAGTTCGAAATTATATGTTGCACTTATTATTTTACACTTTTTGTTCGTTTGCTGAACTAGTCATATTAAATACGAGTAACAGTTAAAAATCGTAAATATAACACAAATAAACTTTAAATTACAGTTGTGTCGACGAAACTGACTATGCTTTGAGTAGACAAACTTTGAGTCATATGCAATTGTTGTCCACGACGTAACTAAAGCAAGACAATAACAAACACTTTTGACCTTTCCGCCCCGCGACCGATCACACGCGTCTGTTCTTAATACTTAATGATGAACTTTGTTATTTTGGAATAAACTGCAAACCGTTTTGATCGGTGGCGTGCCCAAAACATTGTATCGCATGCCATCAATGGCACGCGTGCCACTGGTTCACCATCCCTATTCTAGAGGGACCAAAGTCCGTTAATTACGTATTTAACTAAATTACAAAATATTAAAGGCAAATCCTGAATTTGCTGGGAGGCCTCAATAGTCTCCATTACTCCACTGCGTTTATGAATCTACCACCATGCTACGGTTTATATCAGACTCACTTTTTGACTGTAGCGACACTTCAGCGTGTTTGGAAGTGCATTGGCAATCTACACTTGAATTATTTTCATACTAGACATCATTCAACTACTTCGGCACGTTAAGCAATTGTAGCTGGCTTCCTTTTTCGTGCGCTATTTTCAATGCTCCTGAATAGATCTGATGTAGGATTCGTTGTCAGCACCTTCCGTTCCGAAAGCTCTCACTCTACTCCTAGGCCAAAATGATCATTTCAGTCCAAAGGCAGTTAGAGACTTATATAGAACCCACCACCACACATTCCCCTACTAGTGATTCGGTAAAGTGAACGAACTATATCATTGTTATGGAGAAAGAACGATATCGCTGTTATGGCGAACGTGTGAGCTTTTGCGTCACTAGGTTGTGACGGCTTGAGGTTGCGTCATTTTGAGTGTGATGGCTTGACAGTTGTGTCATTCGTGCGTGATGGCTTGAGAGTTGCGTCATGTATCTGACGGCATTGGTTACATTTGCGGTGGATAGATGGTGCCACGATTGGTGCGCGAAGGTTGCAGTTTTTCGAAGTTCCCAGGCTCACCAATGAAGGAAAGATTCGTTCTCGGTACCTTCCGTTCCGAGAACACACCCTTTCATTAGGCCAAAATGATCACTTCAGTCCAGAGGCAGTTAGTATCTTATATAGATTTCACCACCACAGATTTAAAACATACTAAATTTTGCGTTTGTAAACTGTTATAAATATATTTCTGATAAACGGTTCCCTTCAAGACGATTTGTTTTTTTAACAATACAAACCATTATGACTCACTGGCTCATATAATAATTGAAATACGAGCATTTTTAAGTTATTAAGTAAATAAAATAAGGCAACGGTCATTAATTTTGCTAAAAGTCATTAGGACTCCTCCGTGGTTATAGTACGAACTATTCATAGAAAATAAAGCTCAATTATTCTTCATTTCTTTCTCTTGACAATACTACACATTAAACAGTCTAGACGGAATTGTGTTCTTCTTCCTTTGAAACTCCGAGAATATTTTGACTGGTTGGAAGGCAAATATATCGTTGATACAAAAACTATTAAAATGTCATCCACTATGAATATTTCTTGCGTATGAGGTCGAATAAGGAGAGTAATGAACTATAGTAAATTGATGATTAAGTGCGCATGTCTTGTAATTGATTGATTGCTTATAACGATTACTTTTCACAATCAGAACTCGTAATTTTGAAACAAGATCATGTGACGGTAATCCTGTATTGTGGTTAGAGACGCTGACTGTTGCCGTTTGGCCTCGGTCACAATCCCGGAGAAATCATGAATCTTGGTAAATGTATAGTGTCTTTGCGGCAGGGTTAGGAATAGTAGCAACTGTTCTTAATAGTAAAAATGGTAAAAAAGGTAAAAATGAGGTATATGATAAACAGTTAAATAAAAATGGTATTTGAAAGACAGAGGTATTTTTATATTTTTCTCTCTCTCTGTTATATATATACAGGTGTCCCTCGAATAACAGGGTTGTTCACATCGTGCTATACATAAAACATGCTATTCGGAACTTTTAATAAATTAATTTTAAAAAGTTATTATTATGTTTATTGATTTAACTAATTATGTATGCACATAATATATATCAAGGCAATATTTACCATGTTGCATCGAAATCATATTTCGTGTTGTTTTGAAACCGTTTTATATGGAATTTTCAATTAATATAAATCAAGGCAATGTCTACCATGATATATCGAAATTAAGTCTTGAGGTATACAGTTTTCTGATTGCTGAAATTTCTTTCCTATAAAATATACGAATGAAAAAAGCAAATTAAATTATACCTTTTAATTAACAACAAAAATATGGAATGCAAAAATTTAAAAAAAATTAAAAATATACTCAAAAATAATTATTATTATATTTAAATAAATAGAAACGGCTTATTAGGATTACAAAATTAGTTTAGCCACAGTTCCGGTATAGTGGTTAGTCTGACACTGACTGCCGTACCGTTGGACCTTGAATTGAAGCTCGGATAAGCCATGGATAACTGTAAATGTATAGTGCCTTTGCGGCAATGGGGGTACTCAAACTAGTCGTGAAGCAGATTGGTGATAGGGGAACAGAAATGGGAGGCTCCTGACTATTCTCAGGATGTTCATCATTCAAAACTGGGGTATACCTGGCCCCAGTTGTACTGTCACCTGTTTGGTGTTCAAAGCTACAGCTAACGGCAGGCGTAAAACTAACTAGCTACTTGTCGCGATGAATTCCATGGTCTTTGATCTAACACCGTCAGTCAGGTGGCATTAGCATCAACAGCAATAACGGTCTTGCGACAAGAAAGACATCTGATTTAGCATACCCCTCTGAAAACGTTCACATCACACCAACGTAATGACTTAAATCATGCATAGAGTAAATGTCTACAAGGTAGGTTTTCATTAGGAATTGAATTCACGACACAAAATGCAACGCTAACTTCAGTTTATCTACAGTATGAAAGTTTTAATATCCGTGACATTAAAGGAAAGCCTATCATAATTTGTATGAAGTTTTGAAGAAACGTTTATTTTCCTTTCCTACATCATATAACTGGAATAATTAATATAGAATTGATAAATATAGATAAATGATAAATATTTTTTCAAGTAGGGTGTATCAAGGGTATTAACTTTCTCTAGAGGGCTGAAAATATAAAAAAAAAATTCAAATACATATAACTCTTTGAAATTAAAATTAAATAATTGGAATCTCTTACACATTATTTATAAAGGAATAAGGCTTCAGAAAAGCGTGAAATGTTTAAAATATAATCATAATTTTAAAAGTTATAAGCATATGAAAATAAGAAATATTTCCTTGAGAAATAGTAATTAAGATTCACGTTGCGCATGTTGTTTTCTAAAATAGTTGCTTTAATTACTAGTAAGTTGATTTGTAAAGTTAAATATGTGTATCTTTATTACTCTGTAGTATTTTAAAATTAATAGAATAATAAATTAACGCAACTGTCCTTCCATTGTTGGTACCCTTTTTAAAATAGACAATGACTAAAGTATGGTCATCCTATACTCGGATCGAGCCATGGATGTTGCCACGGCAGTGATTCGGCCTTTGGCAATATTTGACTATATCTTTATTTTGTTTTTTTCACCTTTGCACTTTGTCATACACGACAATAACCACAATATAATAAATAATATTTTTTTTAAAAAATAAAAAAAATTACATTTTCAAATTTTCTTTTTTAAAAATTTCGATATTTTTCAAATATTTTGAAATACAAAATATATATTATTCCTAAATTGGTAGGGTTTAAAGAATATGATGCGTTTTATAAATCTATACAGTTTTATACATCAAAGAAATTTTGGAAGAAAAATTACTTATTATTCATTACAAAATTATTTCTTATTTATATATGCTTATAATTTTTAAAATTTGGATTATATTTCAAAAATTTTGTTGTTTTTTTTTGAAAAAATAATCTTTTGTAAATAATGAGTAAAACTTCGCATTATTTAATTTAAATTTAAAAGAAGTACACATGTTTGAAAATGGCTTATATTTTTTCACCCTTCGAGACAAAATTAACACCCCTGAGATCCTTTTTAAGAGAGAAATATAAATGTCTTTACATTTTCATTTTTCTTCGGAGTTTCTACAAAATGTAAGAGATAGTTACATGGACATTTTGAATGTAGTGTAAAACGGTCCATTTTATTTCAATATAAGACTTACAACATTTATACGTCAGACACAGATTTTCATTTGAATATATTTCTGAATGCAGAATATATATATATTCAGAAATATATTTTTGAATTACATTGCAAGTATTTCTGAATATATGATACATATATATCGATGAAACTGTGTATATCAATTTCCTCACAATTCTCACTTTTTGATGACTCTCCTTCACATTTCCTTACCCTTAGGAATTACATATTAGACGGTGGAAGGGAAAGGGTATGTCTGATTAATGCCGTAATTAAAGGCAAGAGGAATGCTATTGGCAATGAACTCCTAACAGTTATTACAATAGCACGCAGGCAATTACGGAATGGCATATCACTCTTCCAAACTTAAATACTACAACAACGTGCGGACTTCAAATCTTGATCGATATAATATGCATCAGAGCCTGTGCATGGTGAATTTAGTGATATCAGGTAACGAAAACGTGGATTAACAGTTCAAGCTATTCAACCGGTAGTATAAAAGGGGAAAATTAGGTGAAGGTGAAAATTTGTTCTTCCTTTGCATTTTTCTGCATCATTTAATTCCTAATAATAGCTCACTCTCTCTGTATACTTATCTTGTACAAATTTTCAATCTCTTATAAAATGCATTTCAAACCACTCAACTGAGCTGAAATTTTACATACACACTTATTTTGGATGACAATACAGTAATAATTAAAATTAATAAAACTGATTAAAACTAATTTTTAAAGAATTACAAATACGGCCTCGTTGGCATCTTTTTTGGCGAACTAGCGACCCTGTTGACGAGTTGTGTCAAAACATGAAAAGGTTTTTTACTCACATTTTAAAGCCTTCATTTGAGCTGAAATTTTCTATGCACTATTCTTTAATGTAATAATAGGATAATTTAATTATAATTAATTGAAATTACCTACTGAATTTAATTATTTAAAGAATTACAGATACAGCTCCGGTGGCTGCATTTTTAGCGACTTGGGTCAAACATTAAAAGATTTTTTTCTCATATTAAAAAGCTGAACAGTTGTACTGAAATTATATATACACGATTGTTTTGGATGACAATGCGATACTTGAATGATAATGAATAAAAATGAATTGCCACTTAATGTTGTGATTCTGTGCTATGTATATACATTTTTATATTAATTGTGACTATTTAATAAAAAGTAACGAAAATAATTTTTTTATTGAACTAAATAGGAATTGACTTAATTGTTTTTATATCACTTGTTTTGTATTTGAGCTCTTTACTTTTAGACCCTTTAACTGCCGAAAAAAAGCTACACGATCCGCTTCACAGTGCCACCATTTTTCACACAGGTGTGAGTAGTTAAACTGTGTGTATTAGTTAAAAAGAAAAAAAATAATAATACGCAAGTCCTTCTTTAAAAGGTACTAAATCGTTCACCAACGCTCTCTAGATCATTTTATTGCATTCAAAAGCATTGAGATTAGTTAGTTTTAATGAAAAGATGCAATGCAAGTGATCATACTTCGGAAAGCCGTATATATACGCCAGGGTTAATTAACACCCTGACTGAACGAGGCATTTTCAATACCTGTGTCAGTTAAGGGGTTAATCACCCATAATGATATATTTTGAGCAAAAATTGTAAAAAAAAAAAAAATTTTTTTTCGTGAAACTATTTTATGTACTGGTATTCGGAGATGTAGATTTAAAGGAAGTATTTACTTTTTATACTACTTTAAACGTAAGCGAATCATATCCAAATCTTTATATTTCATCTCAGACTGACAATTCAACGAGTTATTTATTAAATTTGNAAAAAGATTTTTTTTCGTGAAACCATTTTATGTACTGGTATTCGGAGATGTAGCTTTAAAGGAAGTATTTACTTTTATACTACTTTAAACGTAAGCGAATCATATCCAAATCTTTATATTTCATCTCAGACTGACAATTCAACGAGTTATTTATTAAATTTGGCTCAAGCGAGCGAGAACGAGTTCTATAAACGTCACATTACGCCGGCACTCATAGATTGCTGGTAACGGACCTTACAATTTTGAGTTTCTGTCAAGCGATGAGGACGACACCTGAGCTGGCACCTTCCTCTTCTAACTATCACATCACACCAATGAAAGGGCATTGAGCCTCGACAGATTTTGCGTGCATCTGCTCCTCTACATGATGGGTTTTCAGTGACACCAGGACTTGAACCCGTGACACTTCAGACACGAATGCGTGATCATAACCACTAGGCTATAGCACTCATTAAATATACTTTAACCCCTTAACTGCAGAGGAAAAGTTACGAAATTCACCCCCTCCCCAGTGCCACATTTTTTCTACAGGCATGCATTTTTAAGCGGTGTATTGGGGAAAAAGAAGAAGTTTTTTCACCTAAAAATTGTTTATTTTCAATTTTAAAAAAAGAAAGGAAAAAAAGAATAAATTATTAAAATGAAAATGAAAGATTAATCGCTAGAGTTACAATATAATAAAAAAAAATAATGTATAACTTATCTGTTCTGTGATTTAGCCTGAAACATAGTTCACCACATAAATCAGAATCACATTCATTGGATTCGTACAAAAAATTTAGAAAGCTCCTATTACACACGTAAGGAAAAATGACAGCATATGAAGAAATAAAGGAGCACACTCAAACAAAAAATATGAAAACCCTCTTAGATATATCGTTCCTGGAATATACCCATTCGAATCCCTTCCCCACGGCTTCTCCGAAATACACTCAAGAGCCAAAACATTATGACCACCCTACATTTTGCAATGAACTCGCCTGGATGACGTTAAACGCACGTGATCAGGTGAAGTGGTATTTAACTGCTGATGGAGAGTCTGAAGTATCATTTACAGTCGTTATGTGTCCCATTATTGCTTACGCCTGTTCAGTTTGGGCTATGCTGCAAATACTAATCTCAATATTTTAAATGTAGTACAAAATTCTTATATTAGTGTGATAAAATCATCCAGATATATGAGAAATGATGACATTAATAACGCACTTAAAATCAGTAGATTTAAATCTCACATTCAAAAAATAGCCTTTAACTTTTTTAATTCTCTCTCTGATACCAACATATTAATATGTCTAATCTAACTCCATATAATGCAACTCGTAATACTAAAAGGCCAAGGAGAATCCTTCTGGACTCCTACAACCTGCCTTAAGCTCTTTCTCTTGCAATAATTATTTAATTATTGCACCCAGTAATTTTGCAAATTTAACTTTTTTAAACTCATATTTTATTTCCTCTACTTTACCCCACTGGACAAGCTATTTTTCAATAAGTTTTTTCACACCCCTTGTGGTCAGCCAATAAGAGTCTATCCTCACCCATCCTCGACCAATCAAAAAGCAGTGTCTTAGCTCTCAGTCACACAGCTTTCCCAGGGAAAGTTCCAAAATTCCCAGTCAAGACGCCACTCATAGTCAAGACGCCTCCAGATCGCCTCCAACCAACCAATAGCCAGTAAGCCTCTCCGCAGAATGAAAAATTCCACAAACGTCATTCCAACATCTAAGACTATCACGATATGGGATTGAGGACTGATTTTAAGTCCAGACGCCACAGATACACCGTAATCAACTGAAGAATCATTTTTACTTACATCTGTGTGTTATGGAAAGGCTGCGGATCTAAGCGACTTTGATAGAGGGCAGATTGTAATGGCTCGAAGCTCGGAACAAGTATTTCCGAAACTGCATGACTCGTGGGTTGTTTGCAATCTACAGTTGTTAGTACTTATGCAAAGTGGATTAATGACGATAAAGCCAGCAGTAGACGACATGGTGTTGGACGTCCACACGCTATCAAGAAAAAGTTCGTCGGAGACTGTCGCGCAATGGTGAAGCAAAACCGGAGCCAGACAGTGGCTCAGCTGACAGCTCAATACAATTCAGGGCCAAGTAGAATGGTATCGGAGCAAACTGTTCAGTGGACACTGTTGGAAATGGGGCTACGCAGCAAACGTCCCACTCGTGCGTCTTTGCATACACAAGCCGGTGGGGGCGGTATTATGCTTTGGGGGACGTTCTCTTGGGCGTCTCTGGGACCTGTGGTTGTGGTAGAGCAGACCATGCATGCTACAGAATCTGAACATCATTCCGGACCAGTTGCACCCTTACATGTTCTCTGTTTTTCCAACTGGAAATGGAATGTTCCAACAGGACAACGCCCCGTGTCATAAGGCTAAAATTGCGTTGGAGTGATTCCAGGAACATGATGCTGAATTCCAGTTAATGTCCTGGCCACCTAACTCACCGGATCTCAATCGGATGGAATACATTTGGTATGGCATGGGACGGCCGCTCAGAGTTCAAAGACCACCAATTCGCACTATCTCGGATTTGCGTGACCGTTGCTTCAACATCTGGTACAATCTGTCTCCGGCCATCTACCAAGGACTTGTGGCCTCCATGCCAAGGCGGGTTGAAGCTGTGTTGCGCGCCAAAGGTGGGCCAACTCGTTATTAACAGGTGACCATAGTGTTTTGGCTCTTGAGTGTAAGTAAATTCTTTAGACTGTTACTGTCATTTTATTGTATTCTAAAGCCGTGGGACTAGTTTTAAACAGAGCAGCACAATACAAAAAGTCCTCCTTTGCATATACCGTTATCACTTTACCTTACTTTGCATGTACCCTTACACCAATGTATCCATTCAAATTCCTTCCTCTCCTATTCTGCGAAATAAGTAAATTCCTTAGAAGCACTGTCAATGACATGTTATTGTATTCTAGAGTCATTGGACTAGCTTAAATCACAGCAGCATAATACTAAAAGTCCTTCATTGGAAGAACGAGTATTCACTCCTCTTCCGAGGCACTAAATGCACCAGATCAGCAGACGTATTTACACGCCTGCATCACCTAAGGTATCAACTACCATAAACTGTGAATTTTACCAAACATTGGCAATTTTTTTTATGTTTATATTTTATGGACCATCTTATTAGCTCAATAAAATTAACAAGTTTATAATTTTCCGTTCATTAGAACAAAACTATAAGTGTTTTAGTATGGAAGGATGCCATTACTTTAACCAAGATGTCATGCCTTAAAAACGCGTTTTATTCGAAATGTGATTTTTTGAAAGTAATCAAACGGGGTCAGCGATTGCTCAAAATGTTTTGAACATAATTAACTGAAATTTCTTCTGTAAGTTCTGCATTATGTAGAAATGTTTTAACCTTCAGATTTATCAATCACTGTTTTATTACAAATTTACAGTCCTTTATGTGAATATAATCACTGTTTTTAAGCAGTTTCATATAATAACTGAGATAAATGCTCTGTTTTTGTAAAAAAGAAGTATTCTTATACTAAAGGCATTTCAAAAATGAATAACATAGCAGATTGAAAAAATAGAAAATTTGTTTATAAACCTTTGATACAGAATGGACCACGTTTATGCTATTTTTCTCAATTTTTACCTATTTTTTCCCATTTTAGTAATAATAAAATTCCTTTTCTCTTCTTAATTTAAGCACATTTTTTTTAAATGCACTAATGAAATCTAAAATAACAACAAAAAAATCCCCATATCTCCTTTTTTTAAAAAAAAAGGTGTCGTAAACAGTCGGATAAGAAATAGGGTTGAATGAAAATGTTAAATAAATACACTTTGCCTTTATTTAATTAAAAAAAATTTTTTTAATGAAAACACTATGTTTGTAATTCGGGATATAGATTGGAGAGATTTTTATGTATTCGTAAGGTTTTTGATGCATCCAAACACAAATTGTGCATAAGTATTTATATCTACTTATGAAACCTGTAGAAAATCTTATAAACATAGCGACCTTTCATTGATGACCACAGAGTTCTTCTAACAACAAAAGCCTTTTCCTTCGTCCGGCAAAATATTTCTTCGTCAGGCAGCAGGAAGCCTCTGCATTTACCGGACACATCCCTCGTTGCTGGATTAATTGAACGGAAAGGAAACACTGACTCAATTTCTGGACTCGTTTATCAAACTCTCCACGCTGGTGTTGTCATGGGAAAAGAAGCGATCAGAAGTGGATTTATTCCCTCCTTTCTTTCTTTTTTCGTGATGTCCAGTTTCCTTTTGAATTACGAGATTTAATCCGTCATCAGATTTGTGCAAGGAGTGTGATGGCTTACCTTTCGAAAACGCATGGATATTTCAAGTCCATAAGTCATGATGGTCACTAGTTTATTATGAGAAAGAAAATTGTTTGTATGATTATTTATCTTGCGTACATTATAATGCTAAGAAAGGGAATTTTGTGTCTGTGTGATTTTGTAATATATTTCAAACAACGTATAGACACGTTTGGGTAATTCCATATGTATATTTCTGGATATTTGTGTGTCATTTGCCGTTATTTCTAATACTTGAGTTCTAAATTAGCGTTTCTCAAACTATGTGGCACCCCTTTAAGGGGAGTGAGTGAGTGAAAATAAACGTCGCCCTGTTCAGTTACACGAGGGCTTTGGGTGACGGACCGCGTAGTTTTGAACCATGGTCAAGTGACGTGGACGACACTTGAGCTGGCACCCCCTCTCCTAACTACCACACCAACGGGAGGACGTTTGAGCTCTCGATAGATTTAACGTGCATCGCACCCCTATACCGCGGCCACCCTTTAGGGGAGGGGGCGTGATAACTGTGAGAGAAAACCTGATCATATTGAAAAGTCGAAAACTGAAGATTATTTTTTTTTAAAAATGTTACTTTATTGAAAGTAAACCAAATATAATCTGACATAATAAACATAAAGTTCACATTTACATAATGTGCTAATATAATACACTTATAATAAATGTATCAGTGCTTTTGTTTCTAATAGTCTGCGCATTGGTGTTTTACCATTGCAGACCTAGCACTTTCTTCTGAAGCAAGTATTTCTTTTAAGTGCGGCACCCTATAGGTGGATACCAATCACAGCAATTAATTTTGACATCCAGTTTCCTCCCCAGACGGAGGCACCTGACGGCTGACGATGTGAACCTGTACTAGGATATAATTTTACCGAGAGTACCCGAACGAAACAGACACTTTGGGATCTTTTACATGCCGTTTAATCCTACGACAGGGCCGCTGTTGATTTTCTGCACCAAGGATATCCACCAACTTGTGCCGAGGTTGAACCCGCAACCTTAGGTGCAGAAGGCCAGTGAAAAACCAAACAAACCACCCAGCCGGCATATCTGTAATTTATAATGTATTTTATAAATAATTTAACAATTTTTAATTGAGAATAAGTTTAATAATTGAAACCCAGTAGGGCTGAGTGGTTAGTGCATCGTGCTTCCACACCACATGTCCGAGGTTCTAACCCCGGGATGGGCAAGGTCGACTCAGCCTTTGTTCCCTTCGGTGGGTCGTATATGAGTACCAGATTTGCTTTGGAGCTTACCACTGGGGGTTTCACATCAGACTGACCCCCTTACCGAAACATCTACTCTTGCACCTCAGGACTCAGGATTTCGTACACTGAGTCGGGCAAACTATTTGTTGCTAGATTTCAGTAGCCCGTACAGCGTATGGGCAAACCGTTTGTGGGCAACTTTCAGTAACCCGTACTGTGTATGGGCAATCCACACACAGTTAAGGGGTGACTAAGATATTTTCAATAAATCACGACTAGGAATTCAATTGGAATCGGTACATACGTCAACCCGACCCTGCATCTCAACAAGAGAAAAACGTCAAAGAAAAAACGTTCCAATGCCATTTACACCTACTGGAGATGTATATCAATAGCAGTATTGGCTTGGAAAATAACCTTCGAATTGCTTTACCCATTAGTCAGTTTTTCTAATAGCTAGTTACCGAAAAATGTTCTTTAACCTTAATCATAATACACTTATTAACTAAGTTAGAGAAAAATACTACCTCTGATAAAGACCTTTCAACGTCAAGGGGCAGAACATCTGCCCATCTGACGGACAGAGCCAGTTTTAGAGCCGGGTTAATTGAACGAAAAGTACACATTGATTCAATTTCGAGTTCGTTTATCAAGAGTCCCCGATCCATTGTTGTTGTTGATAAAAAGAGAAAGGATTGAACAAAGGTTTATTTTTGTTTACTTTTTTTTTCAGATCCTATAGTCCACTCTCTGATGGAATAAGACGAAAAACGGACGAGATTTAATCTTTTAAAGATATTGTAAGCTATAATGTAACGATGTGTTTTTAAGGTTTTGAAGGATTTGTTTGCAGAAAAAAACCTTGATTAAATTTATAAGTGCTCTCATAAAGTTACATTTTCGAACAAACAGTTTTTAGTTTCCAAGAAAAACTCATTCAGATGCTGCATAACAGAGTCAAATGATAAAATAACGAATTCTTTTTCAATTCCTACTTTTAATTCACACTCTCCCTATATATATTTGTTTATATATCTTGCTCAAATTTTCACATTCATAAAATACTTTTTATTCTTCTACTCAATTTCAAGTACATTTTTTAATTTTGTAGTGGATGACACTTGATATTAATACAGTTTTTTTTCAAATATTAATTCTTTAATAAAATTTAACAAATAAATTATAATTTGAGAGATATATTCCAGTCGATATTCCTCTAGATGGCAGCACCATTGGATAAAACAGATTTCATTAAATTTGTGATGAAGATTTAACTTAACCTGAATAAACATATGCTAGTTAGACGTCGGTATTCCTTCTACACTGGTTTAAAGATCAATTATTTCTCTTTTTTCAATACCTTTTTATAATCTTCACTGGTATGTAATGGAAGCTCTCAAACCCGGAAACATTTAAGAACAACTGATAAATGCCATTTTCATAACAATATCAGAGACACGTTCGCATGCATAAAGACACGCAATAGAAGCTAAAATAGGCAAGCCGAAGATGTACCTCTATTAAAATACTATGGAAAGTTATGTTGACCATACAAGAGCGTGCCTTTCCCCTGAAATTGTTCAGTAACTCAGACATTTCATGCTTAATCATGTCAATCATAGTTATCACATTATAGACGCTAGCGTTTTATATCATAACCACATATGCTCTTGCGATAATGCAAAATGGCGTAGTAAAAACCATTCTGCTTAGCATAAGATTGCAATTCGATTGAATTTATTTGGCGTCTCATTTATATTCTCTAGTTTGAAATATCTACAGTAATTCCGAAATGTATATTTAGAATTTTATGCCATTTCTTCAAATAGAATTGTTTCCTAGTATGTCTTACGTGAAAAAGGCTGAATAAAGTGATTGTACTAATACATAATTTTGAAAGATATATTTTCACATTTAACAGTTTGGCATCTTACTTTTTGCTTACCTTATTTAATATTTTTATCCGTGGCGATGTCTGACAACTTACTAAAGCGAAAATACTTAATTTTGGTAATTACATACACACATTTTTTTATGATTAACAAAGGAGAATAACTTTATAATTCAACGTAATAATCATATATTTGTTATTATGGTTTATATGTAGTATTCATAATCCATATAAGCTATAAATATCTATTATTTATAAATGAATTGTTTTTATGAAAAATAATGATACTTCCCTCTTCCAAAATGTCATACTGAATGCAAGTTTATTGTAGTTAATTATTCATGTAGCATGTATTTATATATTTCAATATTTTGTTGATAAGAAGATAGATTTTTGGAAGTATTCTTATTTATTTCACTATCATACGTCTTGAAACCAAATTGTTTGACATCTGTAACGATTCTATGAGCGATCGATACAAAACTGTGACATGAATCAAACATGGTCTAATACAACATATTCCAAAGTGAAAAAAGGGTACCCTTGATATAAATTTTGTTGCTTCTTAATTTCAAATTTTTTCGGAATTTCGTCGTTTCCAAAAGATTGGTAAAAGGCCATTTGGTAACTTTTACTAAAACTGTATCCTGTACAATAATATTTAGAAAGTACGAAAAATAAAACCATTTAAGATACATAGCTTCTAAGTTACTTTACTTTCTTTATCTTATTTATTGGTTAGAAGTTTAATTATTGAATGGCAATTTATGATAGATTTTATATCTGCGAAGACGTTTCCTTAAGTCATTCAGCTTTGCTTTACAGGCAAAATTTGGAAGATAGGAGGGGGGAAAGTATCCTCAGATAGCAAGAAAGAAAAAGAAAGAATTATATTTCCCGTTAATCTCAGGAACGGATAATTCTTATTAAAGAATGTGTTTAACACCCTTTCATAAGCTTCACTTGTAAGTAACGGAATCTTTGAACTTTTTTTACCCACTTAATTCGAAATTTTGCTCACTTGTCCAGGACCGATGACAATGCAACAATTTAATAATTTGGTTTCATTGTCCTTCACGATTAACGATTTTTTATTTTCAGATCCCAGTCCGCATCTGGCGACTAATTTCAGACCCCTTTTCTAGATTCGGTGAATGAAAGATTAATTTACAACTTAATTCAATTAACAATAAAAGGTTGTTTTTTAGTTTTTTAAAACTATTATTTATTACACTTAATCATTATTTTACCATTATACTTTATTACACAATTCCTAAGCATTGGTAAATGTTCTAAATATGCAAATCAAATTCATTAAAAGGTTTCTTCTCTAAGTGATCGGAAGGCACCCCCACCCATTTCTACGTGGCCAGCTCTACGGCTGTTAAAATTTCACAGAAAGAGAAGAAACAGGTCCTTTTTACTGAAACTCCAGTACCATTTATCAAATTCTTTACGCTTGTTTTGAAAGAAATGACCAAAAAGAGATTTATTTTTTATTTGAGTACTCCAAATGTATGTTCCTTTTAAGATGAAATGTAGTAGGTATCAGGACTTTCAATTATTTTTCTGCGGATTCCTGCTATGAAGAATTTGTTTTAAGAAGTTGATTAATCATTAAAAAATTATCCATTCAAATTATAAAATGTTTGTTAAAAAAGTGTGTATGCTCCTTTTTTTTTAAAAAAAAAAGAAGAAGAATTGGATTTTTGTTAAAATTTTTTTCCATTTCGCTGCAAAATTCTGGTAATTATAATAAATGAAGGGAGAGTTTATATATGCATATTAATAAGCAGTCTTTTGACGAAGCAATATATTCTTAAATCACAAATTAAGAGAAATATTAATTCTGTGATATAAAGAAGTATAGTAATGTAC
The DNA here is from genome assembly GCA_019973975.1 of Trichonephila clavata. Classification (NCBI taxonomy): domain Eukaryota; kingdom Metazoa; phylum Arthropoda; class Arachnida; order Araneae; family Nephilidae; genus Trichonephila; species Trichonephila clavata. The sequence continues at coordinate 18,166 of BMAO01020833.1, read as the reverse complement.
TTTTTGGCGAAAAATTGGATATATACTTGCTTAGTAGTATGGAACAATACATCGCAATGTTAAATCTTGAACTAAATTAAATTTATATATAAACGAATTCGATCAAAAACGTTAAACAAAAATAGGACACATGCAAAAGTTGGTTCAGTTCAACAGTACAAAATCATATAACCTCTTAAAAAATATATATATTATTAATATAATAAAAAAATATGGCGATTTTAATTTGTTTATAAATTTTTATAACAAAAATTCTGTAATGCGAATGGAATAATTTTAATTAAAATGTAAATAAAAAAAATCATTATTCTACTAATTTACAAGTATAAAAAAGTTAAATTAGTAAAATAGTAAATAATAAATAGAAATTCTGATAAATTAAATATTTACTTATGCGAGGTTATTAATGAATACATATTCTAAATCCATAAAAAACTTAAAAAAACACGTTGCATTCTATACAAGCTGGTTTGACGCTGTTTTGTTGCTGCAAAAGTCACCTGTCGACGGTTTAAGATTGAGCCCACGAAATTCATCATGGCAGAGGGCTAGATGTACGACAGTCGTTAGCCGTAGCTTTGAACACCATATAGGTGACAGTACAATTTAGCCCGATTCCACCCGAATTTTAAAGAAAACACCCTACAGGGGTCAAGAACCGCTCCTACTCTCTTAATTTTTCATCAACCTCATGAGAAGGCTTGCGTTCGACTGCTGGAGTGTCCCATGCCACCTAGGTGCTATACATTTACAAACACCCATGCCTTCTGCAGGATAGAACTCAGACCTATGCACAAGAGTCAGCTCAATATACACTATAACGGATGGGTGGAGTCTAACAGTGAATACAATAAGTATACGAAAAAATATTAATTTAAACTGAAGCACATCAGAAACTTCAATATTTTATGTTAAAGAAAATTGAAAGATTTATAAGAAAATAAATGCAATCAATACAAATTACAGAAATAGGTTTTGAAAAATTCTGTGATGCATTTTTAAAATTCTGCGATGCGTGTGCTGTCCATCTAGGTAGAAGTGGGTTTTCCCAGCGAACTGGTCTTTTCATTTTCGTTCTATTCATGTGGACCAAATTTTATGTACAGCACGTGTCAACAAATACAGTGGTGGCCAAAACTGTGGACACTTTAAAATTGTTATGTTTTCTAAGCTTGCATGTTTAGAGAACACGTTACGTTTCACAAAATGCAACATCTTTTACGTCATTTTAAAGAAAATTTAATACTGAATGCAACACAAAAAATAATAATAATGCAAACATATGTAACATATAAAAAAAGTTTTACTGCAATAGATACTGATGATAGCAGTATAGTATCAGTACTTAGTGGAGGAGCCTTTATTTTTTATTACAGCTCCACATTCATTTTTATACAGCTTAAAATTATTTTAAATTCTTCCTTTGTTATTACATGATGCAAGGAAACAATTGTTACAGCATTACTTGTTTCCCTTTAACTTCATGAATAAGTCATTCGGGCAAGAGTTTTCAAACAGTGTCATAAGTTTTCGATTCGACTGAGGTCAGATCTGCTTTTTGGCCAGGACAACAATTCAATGATCTTAGAACGATACCAGTTTTTTGATTCCTTTACTGTAGGGCAAAGAGCAGAATCTTGCTAAAAATGAAGCATTGCTGGTAAATATGGAACATATGGAATGAGTGATGTTGTAGTGTTTCCTGGCATCATGTAATAACGAAGGAAAAATTTAAAAATTTTTAAGCTCTATGAAAAATGAATCTGAAGCTGTAATAAGAAATAAATGCTACTCCACTAAGTACTGATAATATACTTCTATAATCAGTATATAACGTATATAATGATAGTTATTGCAGTATAACTTTTTTATGTTAGATATGTTTGAATTCTTTTTGTGTTGAATTCAGTATTCAATTCTCTTTAAAATATATAAAAGACTTTGCATTTTGTCCACGTAACGTTTTCTCAAGCATAACAAAAAAAATTTTTAAAAAAGTCACTTTGAAGTCACATTATATATATATATACGGAGCTCGAGGATTTCATGCAAAATGAATCGTAAACAACAAGGCAATTCTTTAAGAGCGATGAGTATTTACTGTCGAAAATCAATCCTTAAAATACAGGATTCATCAGCAAAATTCACAGAATAAATACCAGAAGGATTTCACACCTTCAACAGCACTCAGACACAATTATCAGTATCTACAATACACGTACTTTAAAGATTATTCACAAGCACTGCTCGGAATATTGAACATCCGAGCTAGTCTTCACGGCCGAGAGAAGTTTACTAACCGCTAGTCAAAACCAGACTCACAACTCGCTAGTTGAAACCAGACTGTTGCGGCGAGTATCGCTCTATTTATAGCCGGAATCGAAACTTCGAGAAAGATGCACTCGAGTCATAGATCGTGAAATTAGTGGATTTCTCCACTAATTTCTAGAAGAATCCAGAAGGTCCCGAACTCGCCAACTTGGTCGCCAAAAATGACTCCAACTTGCTCTATCGCCAATATTTCGCCAAGTTCCATTCAATCGCCATTATAACGTAAGGGACGGTGTTGCTTGTGAATATTACAATTTTAACATGAAACAAATATAGCATAGAGTAATACAAATACATTGCACATCCAAATACGATTATTTACACTATTTTCTACAAAATTCGTAACAATATATAATGAAAAGATAAACCAGCTGGTATTTAAGCAGTTCTTATTAGAAAAATAAATTAAGACTCCACAGTAACCTACAAATTTCAAATTCACCGACTTTTTTTGTATTTCTTTGGGGTTTATTTAATTGTAAACCTTGCCACCAAATTTCAGATCTGTTAACAAATTAGTGTTTAAGATATTTGAAGTGGTCTAAGCTATGGTTTTGGTTTTGATTCCATTTTACAAAGAAGTTTCCCATTCTTAAATTGTGTGAGTTAGTTAAAATTATTTTTGAATACAATCAACACTTTTGGTGTGAAATGTTTATTGATTTAAATTTTCATTGCTAAAATACTACGTTTGAGTTTTTTTAGTTCTCATAATTAATTAAAATATTTCAAAGCCAATTTTTGCTTTAAAAATAGTTTATACAGCTTGTTCTTTATCATTAATTTTTTTCAGTTGAGAAACTGCCATGGAAAAAATGTTTTAGATTGCTGTAGGTAACAATATTTCTAAGAGATGGAATACTATTGAAAATGACTTAGCTCAAAATCATTCCTCAGTTGTGATACTACAATTAGACTTCCGATACAAGTAATTTGAATTAAGTACATTGGCAGATAAAGCTAAATATTTCCTTGATGTACAAACTATATTATACTAAACATATTATAGTGTTATACTTTAGTATTTTAAAGTTGAGCTAAGACTTCCTAAGCTGTCCGATTTAAAATTGAAAAAAAATTAAATTTTATAAGCAAATCTGGCTATTTTTAGCTTAAGTTAGTACCATTATTATTTGTACTAAATGCTTGTGTTCCAAAACTTTTGGAAAACATTAGATTAAGATTAAGCTGATTAAACTGTCATAGTAACAAATGCTATCAATGTTATGCAAAAATATATTTTGAATGAAAAACATATTTTTATTTACATTTACTTGAAGTAGTGTTTTAATGTAGAAAATACATTGGAAAAAACATATTAAAAAATTAAGAGCTTTACGGGTTCTTTAAGTTTTTGTTTTATATCTTTACAAACTTTAAATGCGCTTTTCTCAGACTTTTAATTTTGAAGATTTATGTGCTTTCTATTCCCTAAGGCTTTTTTTTCTGTGTAAAATAGAGCTTTGAAATTTTTTGTATATTTTCCTAAACGTATGTTCTGTAAAAGTTAGTAAGAATTTAGGGCTAAAATCAATACTTATTTTTTTTTAAAATGCTAAAATTAGCATTATAAACAATTTTGTGTTTTTCCCAAATTTAACTAGAAAAATACTTATTAAAAATCAACAAGGGAATTTTTTTTCAAATTTATACTAACTCTCTCTTCTGCTCCAAATAATCTAAGAAACAAATCCGTGGGTAATTCGTATACAAAAGTGCATGATGCTGGAGGAGACTACTTTGAACACTCCTAAAATTTTGTAAGTATAACATTAAAAACCTTAGGCTATCTCAAAAATTTCAGAGTGAACCTCTTATGTGATGAAAATTTATAGCCTATATCTACAATACACAATCATGTTATTCAATGCATTCGAAAAAGACTCATTACTCTAACCACCTCATTTCACTTAAAGAGTCAATCCCCCGAATTCATAAATGACCACAAAGCTCAAAAGATGGAAAGAGTTCTCACACTAGTCCGGTAAAAGCTTTCTTTGTCAGACGGCAGGAAGCCTCTCCGTTTGCCGGACACTTCCCTATTGCCGGATTAATTGAACGGAAAGAAAACATGGACTCCGCGACTCAATTTCGGGTCTCGTTAATCAAACTCTCCACACTGGTGTTGTCGTCGATAAAAAAAAAGGGGAAAAGAGATTACAAAGGGATTTATTTTCCCTTTTTATTTTTTATAAGGTCCGAATATCCGATGGGATAAACCGTGGATGGATTGAATTTAATCTCTTTCGTCACATTCACTTTATCAAACGCGGGGGTGTATTTTTGGTTTCGTAACGCAAATGATCATATGGATTTGGTTGATCATAGGTGTCGTCTGAATTGATTATAGTTGATTCTAAGAAGATTTGTGGATAGTAAATATTTGCTAAATAATATTATTTGATGGAGTATTGTTTGCAAGTATAAAACAATGTAGAAATATTAATAAATGCACACTAATTGTAACGATATGGTTTAGTTCTGTGACGGTAGAAAATCTAAAAATATATTATTTGTATTTTGTAATTGTTTTTACTTTAACAACTGATATTCATTGATCAGTAAAGGTTTATGGTTACCATTTTCTTTGGAAACTGTATTTAAAAAGTCTTGAAGGGTCAAAAAATTTACTAATTAACTAATTTGTTTGTTGCCGTGGCTTACAGGTATCGTATCCGCTTCGTAAGCCCGAGACAGATTTTTGGACATGAAAATCAAAGACACGCATGTCATATGATTATGTGTCATGTAAAAGATCCTTTAAGTATCAATTTTGCGCTGTAACTCTAAGAAAAATAAAATCACGGAAATATTTAGCAACCGACGAGAGCTTGAATTAAAATTAATAAAAATGCTTAAATTTGGTAGTGAGGTTGCCGATAGATGGTGCCACTATGAAATAGATCTCAAATTTGGGGACTTCCGGTGTCCGCAAAGGCTAAGTTGCTAAAATGCAGCCCATTAGGGGGGGAAATTAACTGGTTATTTTGTTAACATGCGACGGGTCCTATTAGAGCAATTCAATTCTTTTGGGGGAAAATAACTCTTAAACTGTCGTTAGCTTAAAACCACCTACCCTTTGAGAAAACTTGATTTTAAGCTAATTTGAGAGCTACTTAAACCCTAGCAAAGTAAGTGTTAGAGAGTCTTTGGCTGCCATTGTAGTGAGATTTACGAAATTACTTGCGGAAGCTTTGGTGCTCTTTGTTACGAAGCTTAAGACCCAAATATCAAGTTGACTCTGGTGAGATTCAACAAGTGCTGATTCATCAAATTGCATCCGGATAATTGTTTAATTATTTGTCGTAATAATTTAGGGTATCCAATCAAAATACCTCACCAACGTGATGATTTTGAGGCTTTTAACATTTAACGTGCATCAACCCCTTTACATATACAAGGGGATTTAAATGGCACTATGTCTCAAATCCAAGACTTAATAGAAAAAACACCAGTCAAGTTTTCCTTGCCATGATCATAAAAGTACCAAACCACCCACGCATTCATATTTAAGTAAAACTTATAGGGCCTACCAATCAGATCTATGGCATATTTGATCAAACTGGTTCAAAGACAATGAAGTATGTGGCCTATTTGACAAACTGGTTCTTAAAGACAATGAGGTCTGTGGTCTATTTAATTAAACTGGTTCTTGAAAGTAGCCTATTTGATTAAACTGGTTCTGAAAAGTGGCCTATTTGATTAAACTGGTTCTTGAAAGTGGCCTATTTGATTAAACTGGTTCTTAAAAGTGGCCTATTTGATTAAACTGGTTCTTAAAGACAATGAGATCTGTGGCCTATTTCATTAAATTGGTTCTTAAAGACAATGAGATCTGTGGCCTATTTGATTAAACTGGTTCTAAAAGACAATGAGATGTGTGGCATATTTGGTTAAACTGGTTCTTAAAGACAATGCTATATGTGGCCTATTTGATTAAACTGGTTCTAAAAGACAAGGAGATGTGTGTCATAGTTCGTTAAACTGGTTCTTAAGGACAATGAGATCTATGGCATATTTGATTAAACTGATTCTGAAAGGCAATGAGACCTGTGGCATATTTGGATAAATTGGTTCTTAAGGACAATGAGATCTGGGGCATATTTGATTAAACTGGTTCTTAAGGACAATGAGATCTGGGGCATATTTGATTAAACTGGTTCTTAAGGACAATGAGATCTGGGGCATATTTGATTAAACTTGTTCTTAAGGACAAAAAGATCTGGGACATATTTGATTAAACTGGTTCTTAATGACAATGAGATCTGTGGCATATTTGATTAAACTGGTTCTTAATGACAATGAGATCTGTGGAATATTTGATTAAACTGGCTCTTCGGGAGTCTCAGGGGTGTAAAATTTCTCTAGAGAGCTAAAAATATAAACACTATTCAAATACATATAACTCTTTGAATTTAAAATTAAATAATTCGAATCTTTTACAAATTACTTATAAAGGAATGGGGCTTCAGAAAAGTGTAAAATGTTTAAAATATAATCATAATTTTAAAAATTATAAGCATATGAAAAGAAATATTTTTATAAGAAATATTAAGTTTTACGTTGTGCATACTATTTTCTAAGGTAGTAGATTTAATTACTAGCAATAAGTTGATTTATAAAGTTACATGTATCCTTATTATATCGTAGTATTTTTAAATAAATAGAATAATAAATTATATTTTTAAAAAGTACAAAAAATTGTATTTTCACAAATGTTTTTAAAAATTTCAATACTTTTCAAATATTTTTTGAAATACAAAAGATATATTATTGTTAAATTACTCGGAGTCAAAGAGTATGATACATTTTATAATTCTATACAGTTTTATACATAAAAGGCTATTATTTTAGAAAATAGAGTGCGCAGCGCAACAATTACTTAATATTTATTACAAAATTATTTCTTATTTGCATATGCTTATAATTTTAAAAATTATGATTATATTTCAAACAATTTGTACTTTTTTGAAACCATAATCCTCTGTATATAAGGTGTTAAGGATTCGAATTATTGAATTTAAATTTAAATGATATATACCTGTTTGAAAATTGTTTATAATTTCACCCCTCGAGACAAAATTAACACCCCTGAGACCCCTAAAGACAATGAGATATGTGGCATATTTGAATAAACTGGTTCTAAAACACCTTGTGCATTTTGGAAGTTAGGAGAATAACACATCACCTTGTGGACAGGTTTTACCAAATGGTTCTGATTTAAGAATATGAGATCCACATGAACCTCTTACCTGCCGATAAAAAGTCATGTTATTCACTGACTCCCTAGTGTAGCGTTTCTCAAAAAGTGAGGCGCGTGTCCCTAGGTGGCGGGGATGACTCTAGAAAGAAAGTGTGAGAATATTAAAAAGTCGAAAACCAAAAAAAAATTTTAATTATTTTAATTTACTGTAAGTAAACAGACTAAAACTTTCCGCCATAATAGAAATAAAACACACATTTACACTGATATAATACACTTATAAATGTATCAGTACTTCGCCATACTTTAAAAAAAGTTTACAAAACTAAGTTAAAATAATTTTAATAATTACTACTGACCGCCTCAGCTTGTCATATATCAAATTATACACAAAAATTTTAACTTATCTTAAGAACTTGTAACGCTTATTATTAAACAGTTTATTGCTAAATAAGGTATCCGAACACGTTGAAAATGATTAAATTCAGTCAAGACAGATATCTTTTGTTTTTTATTTTATTGAATAGAGCTATTTTTTGACTTTACGAAACATACTTTGTTTTGTTTCTACGTCAAGTTAGAATGGATTTTATAAAGTTGGAAAAACAGGAAGTGGGTTTTTGATCTACCAGAAGTGGATATTTTAAATTGCTCAAAATTAGGGTTTCTGATTTCCCGGGTTTTTCCATTCCCGGGAATGTCCGGGAAATCCCGGGAATGTAATTGTCGTTCCCGGGATTCCCGAGAATACATCAAAATTTTAAAAAAGTTAAAAACAAGTTATTTTTAAATAAAATCGATAATCATTTTTAAATAATGATACATATAAATTACAAAATTAATTCTTTTTTATATAATGAGCTAAAGAGTACAAACGATATATGATAAATTGATTATTTATTTTTGAAATAGGATTTTAGAAAGCATAAGCAATTGATACATTTATCACTCAGGCAAAGAAAAAATGTTCAAGTTAAAGATTTTGTAAATTAAAAATCTCAAGGAAAAGAAAATAACATTTGAAAAATAATTACTGAAATTAATGTTCCTTTACTGACTCACTGCGTTTCAAAATTAATTAGTCAAAGCTGAATCAATTATTTTTCTAATGTTGCTACTAAGAGATAAATATTAACCTTTTACACGCAATACTTGAAAACTCATTTGCTGCTGAAATGCCGATTATGTACGTTAAACATATTAATTATTGTATTTAAGATATTTTATTTGTTTTACCGATTTCTTGTTTATGGAATTGCTGTATTATCGTTAAATAAATATAAATAAATATTAATATACGAAAATCTCACACGAAAGTTAAGTTAAGAAAAATAAGAAATAAGAAAAATTGCGCGATTCCTTATAAAAATATTCTCTCCCAAACAGTTTTTGGGTTTATTCCCTTCTTCAAATTACTGATTCAATTAAAGAGCTCATAATAAAGACAAGAATTCGAAAAAATTTTTAAAAAAAGATTAAACAAATAACAGCTTTAAGTATTAGTACTTGCATTATCCACGTAAATCTAGATCTTGGAAATTCGATCACATAGTTGTGGTTGGCAACGAAATGCGATTGCTTAAAAAACCCATTTATTACTTGTTCAGGAAGCTCGATACACCCACAGCTAGCTGTGGAAAAATTCTCACCCCCAAAGTTCTCATATTACACTCTTACCCAACAGTTGGGGTAGCGAACATTCTTTTGTCCGGAAGTTCGGGGTGAATGATCGCAAATTGCCACAGTAGGGTCAGTTAACGATGTCCGATATGGAAATCTAAGGTTAAGTCAAAAATAGCTACCTCATAGATAGTTCAATCCCCGTGTGATTCCCGGGAATGGAAAAAGTACAAAAATCTTATGATTTCCTGGGATCCCGGGAAAGAAACCCTACTCAAAATGTATCTTGACGAGTCTGATAACTCAAAATATCACGAATGTATTTCTATAACACTTTTTGAACCTGATATTTATGGTATTTACTAGAAAATGCACTAAAATATTTCCTATTGTATGAGTACTTTTTGAGTTATAGCTTGTTATTGAAATAATGGTCTCATACAGAATGTAACATTTCTTTTAATGTTTACTCAATCAGCTCTAAAATTTTCAAATTTTAATAAAACATTAAAATATTAGTACATTTTCTAGATAAATGCCTCTAATTTGTTTTAGTAATAGTTTTACTAATATATGTTTATTACTTTTCTCTCTAATGCTTTGAAGTTTTTCAGAAGTATTGCTAAAATTTCACTTATAATTGTGATTTTTGTAAAATTCAGGTTACTTATTTTAAATATTGATAGTTAAATAGTAATATTAATTGGTATTGAGTCCTAAGAAAGCATTCCATACCGTTTTCCACGTACACTTGTGCATGTGATGGATTGGGGTGGGGGAAGAAAAGGAATATAATTAAGTAAACCTTTCGTAAACATTGTCAAAGTCTTTTCTTACCTTTCCAAAGCGTTCAGAATAATTTTCTGAGTTGAAGTGCCTATGAAAGATCGTACTGTGGCAGGGCGTATATATACGTTCGTGGAATTTAATGACTTTGCAAAGTGAGACGTTTATAAATGCAGGTGACACTTAAGAGGTTACAGTCGTATTGTAGCTTTAGCGTCAATGTATAGTATTATTGAATTCAATACATTGTTATTGTATGGAGGAAACATTATTTTGATTGAATATTATTTTACAAATATTGAAAGTTTGAGAAGCACTGCCCGAGTGCAACGCTTTTTTTCCATAGATGCTCGTATACGGTTAGTGCATCGCGCTTCCACACCACAGGTCCGAGGTTCAAACCCCGGGCTGGGCAAGGTTGACTCAGCCTTTCATCCCATCAGTGGGTCGATAAAATGAGAACCAAGCTTACTTGGGGACCAAACACTGGGGGTTTCGCTTCAGGCTGACCACCTGATCGGAACATCTGCTCATGCACCCCAGTGCCCAATGGTCACGTATACTGAGATGGGCACAGTAGGCCTTAGCCCTCATGGGCTGTTGCGCCACTGAGTTTGAGAGAGAGCTCGTATACGGTGTATTGGGGTGAAGAAAAAGGCCCAAATAAGCAAATTCATGTGTCCAACCATTCCCAAAAGCTTCATCATGAACGGTTGAACGGTAAGATAAAATGGACAAACAGACACAAACATTTATTTTTATTATAGATTTAAAATCATAAATAGCCTATGCTAAAGCTGGAACTATACGAAACACAATCCATTAAGTTAATAAAATAGTTTTAGAAAAGAGAAGGAATAAAACGTTCATGGATTCAATGGAATTTTCTTCTCCAGGTGGCAATCTCTTTATTTACTTGACAAATCTGTACTGAACGAACTGTAAGTTAATTGAGCGGAAAGAAAACACTGACTCAATTTCAAGTCTCGTCCATCAAACTCTCTAAGCTACAGTTGTCTTTCGAAAAAAATTTAGAAGCGGGCTTGTTTTTGTTTTCTGTTTCCGATGTCAAAATGCACGATAGGGAATTAGTCGTTAAAGACTAGAAGTTTTATTTTCTTCTGTTGTTTGAACAATTGCGATAGATAATTCTTACTTTGGAAAATTTTGAAACAGAGTGTAATGTTCCTTTTTTCAGAACGAGAAAATTTCTGATGCCGTTTTAGGTTAAAAAACTTAACCTGTTCCTGTTGTAGTATCTTAATTAATTGAAAAGTTGTATAAACGTAGTATTTGCGAGTACATACTGTGAGAAATTTATAAAAGAAACTTCAGACTAAATTAATTTCACGCAAAGAATTTTGGGTATGCGACTCAATTTATTTTTCGCGTGAAGTCAATAAAAAACAATTGCAGATTTCTATGAAATAAATTTGTTTCCAGTAACGAAGAAAATACTTAAGAAGCACTTTATAAAAGTTGAAATGAAATACAGAGTGTCCGGGCTTAAAGTATCCAAAAGTTAAGGCTTATTATTACAGAACTACCCATCAGAATGTAATAAACCTTTCATCCATGGTTTGGAAATTTCTCCGAGATTTTTTGGGGTCTAGTCCGACTGGTCACACGTGCGCGTATTTTTCGACTACGCAGACGATAAACTTGCTACACTGACTTCACTAGTAAAGATGCGGATACCAGAGCAAAAGGTGCAGTGCGTACTTTGGTATGAGAAATTTAAATCAGTCACACATCTATAGCTACGAATTCGAAACGAATGTAATGTCGATCTTCCGACAACAAAATCTATCCATCACTGGGAAAGAACTTAAAGGTATCTGAACACTTAGAAAATGTCCAAATTCAGTCAAGACAGATATTTTTGTTTTTCATTTTATTGAATAGAGCTAACTTTTGACTTTACGAAACATACTTTGTTTTGTTTCTACTCTACCTAGAGGCCACATTACAATCAATTTAATAAAGTTAGAAACACCGGAAGTGGGGTTTTGATCTACCAGAAGTGGGCATTTAAATTGCTCAAAATCTTTCATGGTGAGTCTGATAACTCAAGATATTACGAATGTATTTCTATAAAACCTTTTGAACCTGATATTTATGTTATTTTCAAAAAAATTTACTAAACTATTTCTTATTGTATGAATACTTTTTGAGTTATGGCTTGTTTTTTAAATAATGGTCTCATAAAAAGTGTAACATTTCTTGTAATGTTTACTCAATCAGCTCTAAAATTTTCAAATTTTAATAAAAAATTAAAATTTTAGTACGTTTTCTAGATAAATGGATCAAATATGTTTTAGTAATACTTTTACTAATATATGTTTATTACTTTTTCTCTAACTGCTTTGAAGTTTTTCAAATATATTGCTAAAATTTCACTTATAATTGTGATTTTTGTAAAATGCAGGTTATATATTTTAAATATTGATAGTTAAGTAATAATATTTATTGGTATTGAGTCATAAAAGAGCATTTATATTGTTTTAGTATGCTAATTTGTTAAAAAGTACTCTGAAAGTGTTCGGATACCTTAAAGGAGACGGGAACTTTGGTATCTTAAAAATTGGCATGTATCCTTAAGTTTTCGTGATAGGAGACACTGTTGATCGTCTGCGTGATTCGTTTTGTAGGAGTCATAATAAGTCTATTAAGCAAACCATTAATGACATTCCATTCTGTTCGAACACGTCTCTGAACACTCTTGATTTAAATTCCTTTAAGTTTTTAAGATGTAATATAAACACCTAAACACTAAAAATACCTATACCGATATTTTAATGAAAACAAAATCTTCCTTCTAAATAAAATTTCAATATCTTTTTAGCACTAAAAGAGCATCAGCAACAACCTATTTGGAAACTTTGTAAATATATTGTGTTCACAAAAGAATAGAGTTTTGAAGAAGGTGTTTCTTCTAAAAAATCTCATAAGGTTTCGCTGAAAGAAAGGATACACAATAAGAACTTTATTTTGTTACATTACATAGAATGTTGTTATTCCGCGGTATTTTTCTTTTTAACTGAAAGGTAAATATCGTAAGAGTTTCCACTTTCAAAGCGAGGGAATGGGCTGGTCATTTCCTGGATATTTCTTCTTTCTCATTTTATGTAGTAGGCAATATAGAACTTTATCGTAACAGGGATATGATGCACAATAAAATTACTATTTTAACAAGAATCTCGTATACTATGAAAAAAAAACACGTACGCAATCAATAATTTCTCAGAAAAGATTTTCGATGTTTTGTAACAAAATACTTTATATCGAGAATGTATATAGTTTTTCTTTTATACTATGTTTTAGTAAAACATTTATATTTGACAAAAAATGCAATGCACGTGCAATTTTAAGAGTATGATATTTAAATTTTAAATCTAACGTATAACAAATTTCATAGATCACCTTAAAATTACTAAAACGATTTTCGAATTATTTCCTTGCTGGAATTACATTTATTTGATCGCTATTTGTTATAAAAGATTATATTCCACCAATTTTTATACATTTTTAGAAATAAAGTTATACATTTATTTAAAAAATAATCTTAAATCTATAAATGGTTAAATACTACATAAATGCTACTTTACGAAGGCTGTAAAAATGCATGATTAACTACCAAAATTGCTAAATGCTAGCAATTATTAAGGCGTCTCAGGAGTGTTAACCTTTTGATTTTTCGAAATTACGAAAAACATATATGTTGTTTTTCGTTTTCTTCTGAATATTTGATACTAACCACGTGCAATACTCCAAAAACTTTGAAAGTTATTCAAAAAGTTCAAAACAGCAATTTAGTAGAATCAGATTTTAAATGGACCCAGCTACGACCACTTATTCTTGATTTCTGCATACGTTTCACTTTTCTGTTTTTAATAAGCCTCATGAAATATTTTAAGCGCTTTGGGTGAATCAAAAGGAAGCTTGCAACTCAACACATTCCTTATGATGTATTTTCTTTTTGTTGGGTTTATTTTAGCACGCGTTTTTTTTAAAACACTTATCGAAATCAAAGATTTTTGTAGTATAATACTTATCATTCGAGAATTTGATTAATGAATACTCAGAAAAGAGCATCGGGCAAACGCCCCGAGAAAACAAAATTTAGATGAAATAAATCTGTTAAAGTAAGCCATTCACATGTTGCAGAAAGGAAAGGTACAAGTAAGTGTGATTCAATTAAAAAGTTCTCAAGAATTCAGACTTCATTAAAGTCAAACTTTGTTAAGGTAAGTGAAAACTTCAAGGAATATCGTATATTTTTTTATTTTATTTCAACCCTTAGCTCAATTTTGTCAGTGTCATGTTGTTAAAAAATATCTTAAGTCATTAACAATTAAAGAAAAATGAACTCGTGGTTTATGTTTGAATTTTGAAATAAATTGTGAAAACTGTGAAAGTGTTTGTACTTTTTCAAGCTGCGAAAGCACTGGGAATAAAAATAACGCTCCAGAAATTAACCGAAGATCTATTTTAGCAATGAGATGCATAGGCCAAGGTTTAGAATCATTAAAGCCTTTTGTGCTGAGATGAGTCTTCCTAATCCTGTTGAACAAGAATTATATATAATGTTATTAATAATAAACTTTCACTTATTACGAAGGAAATGAAAGAAGGAAGCATGAAGAAATTTCTTCGTCACCTGATAACCTTTCAACGGTAAGTGGGGATGGGACCTGGAAGACGAGAGGATGTTCATCGTTGATTTAAGTATGTACTGTAATAGGGGCCGAAACAGGTACGGTTGTGGATAGTGAAGTGTTATCCTCATTTTGCAAAGGATGTGACAGCTATAAGGGGATATAGTTTGGTATGAAGTACAAAAAATGGCAAAGAATGTATAAGATTTCACGTAGAAAAAGTCATTCTGGCTCTGCTGGTAAGATGGAGGTTGATGTGACGTTGAGAATTTTCAATCGATCACAACCTAAAATATTCCAACTATATAGGAGATGGCGACACAAAAACATTCAATGCCCTTTCTGAAAACAAGCCATACGGTGATGACCATCTTATTCAGAAAATAGAATGTCTTGTGCAAAAGAGAATGGATACAAGACTTTGGAAGCCTAAATTAGTATCTGGTAAAAAGAAATTATCTGATGGTAAACTATAGGCGGTAAAGGTAGGTTAACTGATAGTTTAATTGATGAGCTTGCGCATTACTATGGTAATGCTATTCGATGCAATTCTACTAGTGAACAGGAAATGAAGAAAGACATTTGGACTGTTTGGGGTCATTCTTGCATCACTGATGATAAACCCAATCACTGGTTTTGTCTTGCAACTCCAAATACATGGTGTAAGTATAAAGCTGCAATTAATAATAAAAACTCACAGACACAAAACCTTCATTGCTAAAGCAGTTCGAGATGTAATTAAGCCTGTATTTGCAGACTTATCTCATCCTGCACTCCCGAAGAAATGTTTAGGTGGTAAGACGCAGAATCCAAATGAAAGTTTAAATTCATTAATTTGGAAGTTTTGTCCTAAGACGATTGATTCTAGTCTTCAGATTGCAGAGATTGCTGCAAATCTGGCCAGAAGCATTTTTAACGATGAAAGTCAAATGCTCATTACTTTTTTAGAAAAATTTGGCTTAAAAATGAATAAAAATGTTTGCATATCACTGGCTGAACGTGGCAATCGTCGAATTTTTATGTGAAGAAAAAGAAGCTTAGCATCATCTTTTGAGGCTCGTAGAGCCAAAAAAAATTAAAAAAGGCTAAAGAAATTGAGGTATTTGAGCAACATTAAGAGACAACATATGATCCTGGAGCATTTTAGCATGTAAGTTTCAAAATTTATTTCCTCAAATTAAAATTAAAACTTTAAAGTTTTTTTTTCTCAGTTTGTGCTTTTTTCACTTAGTGCATTGTGTTTCAAACACTATCTAAACTTTGTGGAATTATGAAACATAACATAATCATTTTTAGTATTATATGCATGTATACTTTTGAAAAATATCAAAAAAATTGAAATTTTTTTTAAAAAAAAACTTAAAAAATTTATTTTTTTATTTTTAAAAAAATATTATTTTTTATTCTTAAAAAAATATTATTTTTATTCTATTTATAAAAAATACTACAGAATAATAAGTATGTATTTAACTTTATAAATCAACTTATTGCTAGTAATTAGACTTATTATTGTATAAAATATCATGCGCGACGTAAGACTTATTATATATTTCTTAGAAAATTTTTTCTTAATATCATGTGCTTATTACTTTTTAAATTATGATTATATTTTAAACATTTTATACTTTTTTTGTAACCCCATTCCTTTATAAAAAATGTGTGAAAGAATCAAATTATTTACTTTTAACCTCACAAAATTATACCTATTCGAAAATTGTTTATATTTTATGCTCTCGAAATAAATTGAACAACTCTGAGACTGCTTAGTTGTAGTAAACATTCACACAATTCATGATTTTGAGTGCTTATAGCCCATGCGCGGAAACACAACTTTATAGTGTGTGTAGGCAACATTATTCGTTGTTTATAGATATGTTTCCATATTTCAATAAATTTCTTCTTTCTTTTCTTTTCTATTATTTTCTTTTTAGTGAAGATTTCAAAAATCTAATGTGTTATTTTAAATTCTAAAAAAGTATTTTTTGTTAGATATATAAAATAATGAATGTGAGTTTAGTTTTTATAATAAATCGCAACTGATGTTATTCTTCATTCTTAAAAAAAAAAAAGATTTACTGAAAAACAGTGGAAGGAAAACCTGAACAATATAACAAGTAATAGCAAAAAATTTCTGTCAAATTCCTACTTACATTAACGAAAAAAAATTATTTTAGTTACTTTTTATAAATAGTTACAATGAATATAAATATGTTTATACATATGACAGAATCACAAAGTTAAGTGGCAATCAATTTTTATTAATTATCATTAAAGTATCGCATTGTCATCCAAAGCAATCGTGTTTATAAAATTTCGTTTCAACTGTTCAGCTTTGAAACGTGAGAAAAAAAGGTCTTTTAAAGACTTGACACAAGTCGCTAAAAATGAAGCCAAATTGGCTGTATCTGCAATTCTTTAAATAATTAATTTCAGTCAATAATTTTAATTAAATTATCGTATTGATACCCAAAACAATAGTGTGTAGAAAATTTCAGCTCAAAAAACGCTTTAAATTTGAGAAAAAAAACCTTTTCAAGTTTTTCGAGACAAGTCGCCAAAATGGTCTCCAAAAATAATGCCAATGTGGCTGTATTTGTAATTCATTGAATAATTAGTTTTAAACAATTAATTTTTATTAATTATAATTAAATTACTCTATTGTCATTCAAAATAAGTGTGTATATAAAATTTCAGCTCAATTGAGGGCCTTAAAATGCATTTTATTAAGATTCGAACAAGATAAATATAGAGAAAGAGTGAGTTAATATTAGGAATTGATATAATAAATGTTGAAAGTAATTTTATCTGACATTGTTACTCTCTTTTTAAAAGTAAATAAATTTCTAGTTTTTTTTGCAATATTTCTCATATATATATATATATGTATATTAAAATATATCATGAGTAAAGGCACTAGTTTTAGATTAACAATTTCTAACAACAATAATACCGTTAAAAAACAAATTAATAATGATATCATTAATTTTCTTACTAAATCTGCAGTTAAATATGTTTTGCCTTTAGAGGCATTTGACGAATTTAAGTACAATATTTTAAAAGACCTGATGAAATTTAACTATCGTTCTAAATCATTACTTACTTATAAAAATGTAAAACAGAAAATTTATGATTTACAAAAGAATTTTATCATTGTTTACATAGATAAAGTGCCTGGTAATTATGCTATAATTTGTAAATATTTTTATAATAATATGATTAATGAACAGTTTTTAAACAATGAATCTTTTAAAAGATTGGACTTGTTAGATAAAGAAATTACTAATCGAATTACTGCTATATATAGAAAATTGGGTGTTTCCATTCATAAGATTAAGTTTCATATGTATTTTAACACCTAAATTTCATAAAAATCCTGTTAAATTTAGAACAGTAACAAATGGTTTTAAAACTTATATCACTGCTGCAGGTAAAATGCTGCGTAATATTATACAAGAATTTATCAATAAGCAATGTAATAAAGCTATTATTAAAAATATGTAAAGAAATTATAGATTTTTTTAAAAATAAAAATATTGATTCAGTCATAGTTATGACTTTGAAGATATTT
>BMAO01020832.1:0-15242 GCA_019973975.1 Trichonephila clavata | reverse complement strand
CGCCTAGAGTTATCAACCTTCCCCTTAGGGTGGCGCACCTCGCAGTTTGAAAAAATATTGGAGTAATGTCTTAGGTGTATGAAAATGTAAAAATTCTTTCATGATCTATCTTTCCCTGATTTTCAAATATTAGTTTTTCTTGTGTGTGTGTGGTTATGAATAATTTATAACAAATACTTAATAATATTTTGAGATGAGTTGCATTCAAACGATTTTCGTGGAAAATAAATTCGAAGTACTTCTTGAAATCTTCTGTAATAAAATAGATTATATTTGTTGAGCTACTATTATTTAAAGAAGTATCAGATAGGAAATTTTAGAAATTTTTTTTTCTCAACATTAACCTAACACTGAAGTTAATGATTTTTAAAGGGACATAGATCAAGATATAAAGAGCATTGTATCTTCCGAATATTTACTTTATTCAAATAATGCAACGAAAAAAATTAAACTAGATCAAAAATCTGCTTATGAGAGAATTTAATCTCTATTTTGTTAAAAGAATTTTCTATGAATAAGAGATTACACAAATTAAAAGACAACTGTAAAAAGTTTATAAATGTCGCTTCAGGTTAATGCTAAGAAATTTATCATGTAATCATTGCGACAAAGTTTAAGAAAATGTACACTTACTATAGCTAAATTAGAGCGATATCCATTAGTGAGATCATGCAAACTATTTTTTATTACAAATTAATTCAACAGAAGTAATTAAATCGAATCAGGAAATTCATAAGAAATCCCTTTATTTTGGTTTAATTTAAGGTTTGTTGAACTGAAATTTGACTGATTTGATTTTTATCATTGTGTGTCTTTTAAAAGTAATTTTTTTATGTTTTTTTAACTCTGCAGTATAAATTATTTCATTATATTATGTTGAGAACTAAATATAAAGAATGCTGCCTCTTTTATATTTAAATTTAAACGTCTTTAGATTAAACTAGCATTTTTACTAACAACTAGTAAAGATAAAAGTAATATTAAAGGGAATACCAGTTTTTTAGATAATGTGTTATTCCATCAATGAAATATTAAAAAGTTACATAAAATATATATAGAAGAATTTTCGAAGTTAGAATACTATTCAGCATTTCGTGTTAAATAGCATCTTCATAACAATAACTCATGTCCCAATACGTACGCTATTTCATATTCAACTGTATCTTTTATCATTAGTTTTTGGTATCTTGAAGGTGTCTTAACAAAAATTAAGGTAGGAATCTTGTACTGAAGATATGTTATCCTCCCTAGATATTTTAAAAATTCCATCTCTTAATTTATCGCTTACCAAGTTTATAATTAGTACCTATTATAAATTTTAATTTAATTGAATTAAGATTATTATTGTGAAAGTATTCATTGTGTGTGTGTGAGTATTCTAATCCTTACATTTAGTAACGACTTTAATTCAATCGATGCACACCTAAAATCTACATAGAAATATTTTTAAAACATAGCTTTTCTACAGTTCAAATGTCTATTAAACGTTTTCTAACTGTAATTCAACATCAAAATGAAAATCATTATCCGTTGCAAAAACTGAAAACCTGGAAATACTAAAGATTTATAATCAATTTAAATAAAGACAGAATAAAAAACATCTGAATATTGACTTTCAAAAATGATAAATTGGTTTTCCTTTAAATGACATTTCCAAACAAGGTTTATCATTTATTAAATCTTTTTAAAAACTAGATATAACATATTTGCTTTGATAGTGACAGCAGAAAATTTATTTTGTAGGTTTTGTTTGTAAATAAAGGGAATAGAAAAATGTTTTCCCTTTCTTTATCTTTTGGGTTTTTCGAATAATTACTTATCCATCATTAGTGAATTAATAATAATAACAAAGAACAAGCCCATTTTATTAATTCTGTGAATGCTGATTTGAAACATCACTTTTCCAACTTATAATTAGTTATTTGTTAGTTAAAATACCTAAAAATTACAGAACATTGTTTCTATTGTTTCTTTTACTTTCTAATAATAATTTTATTTGATATTAATGGTTTTTTAATTTAACAATTTTTTTATTATTTATGCAAAGAAGCATCCATAACATTTGTTATTAAATATTTTTGTTTCAATCGACAAAGTTAAAGTTGATTAGTTTAAATTTTCATAATGTGTGTAAGTACAAATAAACGAGTAATACAAAAACAAGTTATTTTAAGTCAACTCCTACTTAGATCCACAAAAAAAAGTATTTTAGTTACTTTTACTTAATAGTTACAATTAATATAAATATTTATATATACATATAAAAGAATCACAACATTAAACGTCAATTAATTTTTTAAATTATCATTAAAGTATCGTATTGTCATCCAAAACAATCATGTATATATAAAATTTCAGTGTAACTGAATGCTTTGAAACGTGAGGGAAAAAAATCTTTTAAAGTTTTGACCCAAGTTGCTAAAAATGAAGCCAATGTGGCTGATTCTGTAATTATTCAAATAATTAATTTCAGTCTATTATTTTTAATTAATTATAATTAAATTATCGGATTGTTACCCAAAACAACAGTGTATAAAAATTTCAGCTCAAATGAGTTCTTTAAAATGTGAGAAAAAAACCTTTTCAAGTTTTGACACGAGGTCGCCAAAAATGATGCCAACGTGGCTATATTTTTAATTCTCTGAATAACTAGTTTTAATAAATTAATCTTTATTAAATATCATTAAATTACTGTATTGTCATCCAAAATAATCGTGTATATAAAACTTCAGCACAACTGAGTGTTTTAAAATGCATTTAATTAACTATTTTCGAAATTTAAACAAGATAAATACATAAATGTAAAGAGTGTGTGAAGTAATAGTAGGAATTGAAAAAGAGAAAAAAATGTCCCTAAGAGAAAATAAGTTGTTAATATAAAACCGTATATGAACATTAAAAATACGTCTTAAACTTATTATACTATGTAATACTGTTTAAAGTCCTATTGAACATAAATTACTAACAGAAAAAGTAAAAATTCTGCACTTAGAATTTTTTTTTATTTATTTTCTTACGCAGCAAAAACGAAAAAAAAAAACAGTTTTTCTGATGAATTCAGATATTTGAAATTCATTACAAAGTTTAAAAAAGACTTTTTTTTCAATATTCATTTAATTTGAAGAAAATGACTAAATAATAATTTAGTAATCTTAAGTTGTTTCTGTCAAATCATTTAAACGTATAAGAAAACAAAAATTACAAAATGGCAAAATAAAAAAAAGGTATAATTTTTAAATATTTTACTAATTTTTAAAATATTTTTACATTTGGATGTTTATTGCGAAATAACGACGCAAATGAGTATTAATAATGTAATACTAATAATATACGTAATGCAATCAATTTCTCTTACAATTAAATGTAAAAAATGAATGCAAAATATAGTAAGTTCCTTGATTCTGTATTCATATATTAAGAAAAAAATATAAGTATTGAGTGGTATGTCCATATTGAACTTTAAAAAAATACTATAAAAAAGGAAAATATAACAGTACCGAATGAAATACAGAAGGAAATCAATGGTTGAGCGCTTTTTTCTAGAAGGTGAATTCTAGAAGTGCTTTGCACATTGTTGTTCCATTTTAAACTAAAATATACTTACTGTTAAAAATATGCCCTACTTAGTCAACTCTTTCTGTAAAGCATCTGTAATTCTATTTTTCTGTAATTTTTGAGTTCTCAGTTGTTACATTCCTTCAATTCTTAAAATGTGTATAAATTTCCAAACTTGTACGTTTTCAAAATTAGGAATAATATTTGTACGGCTATAGCAAAACAAATTTTTATTTCAAAATTAAAATATAAGTAAATTATTTCTTTGATATAAATGCAGTTCATTTCTTTTTGTAAATACAACTGTAAAATAACAATTCTATAAATCAAACATTTGTTTTTTGAAAATAAATCAAATTTTGAATAAGAACAAAATCAAAAAAAATTTTTTTTGCATTGCATGTCATATTTAAATTCTAGTAAAAAAAATTTTTTATTTAATATTTCAACTAGCAGAATTTAATTAACAGTATAATGCATTTTGGGAGCAGCCAGTGGTAGCGTACACACTTCCGCACACAGTCGATAAGTAAGTACAAATTTTGTGCTTGGGAACTAACACTCTAAACACTAGGAGGTTCGAGTCAGACTGACCACCTGACTGGAATTTGCTCATGCACATCAATGCCCAATTTCACGAAATCTGAAATGGACACGGCAGGCCTTCATGGGCTGTTGCACCACTGAGTTTGGTTTATAATTCATTATTGAATGATGTATTAATCCTTTTGAAAAGTATTCAATGCAGTTTAATTACTTTTATTATGTAAATAACATTATTTGAACAATAAAACTTTTTTTCCTAAGAACTTTCAGTCAAATTTATCATTTTGTCTCTCAAATATAAATCTTAAACCTGTGTGTCTAAAAGGCGTAGCTTAAATGTTCTATTAAAATCGTTTTTTTAAGAAAAATTCTTGAAAAATACCACCGCTTTTTATGTTAAATATTACGAATTATAAAAATTCGAGCCATTTAAGAGAAAAGGAAAATGTGGAAAGTAAAAGATTCCCATGGCAGAGAAAATGAATGACGAAAAATTCTGAATAAGATCCTAGAATTAATGTTTTGAACCTATTTTTACTTTGTCTCTGATTTGATTAATCTATTAACTGTAGAAGACAAATTATCGTCTCCGATTTTGCTTTTACTTGCCGTCTGAAAGCTTTCTGGGTGTTCTAGTTTCCAGGAAATCGGAGAACGTCAACAGAGTTCTTAAAATGCTTAATTTTTTTTTTATTTACGAAGCCGGCGTAAATTGTTCGTTAGAAGTTGTGATAGGTGATGTAAATCACAGAGGAATTGTAAAAGAAGAACTGGGTGCACGCAGAAGCGTTTTTCACTGTTGGGGTATAATAAATGATCAAAGTAGATTGATTGCATTCTTTTGTATAAATATTTCAATCTTTTGGCTAAATGTCAGTGTTATTTTGACTTTATTCTCTTTCACATTCTGTAAGCAGATACTTATTTTTTTCTGATATTACATGTCTATTCTAATGCGATAAAACACTTCACTTAAAATCCATTTGTAATATATGCGTTTTCAAAACATTTAAAATTTTCAAATGTAGTTTTCAAAGTATCCGTATTTTTTTTCCTAAGCAAAAAGTAACTACATTCTTAATTAAATGTGTGGTAGTATTTGTAATACCAGAACTTTTAATTATTTTAAAGTGTGACAACAATCATATTTTGAGTTATGAATTAAGGTACCCGACTACGTTCAAAATCATGATTTTACAAAAGCGTAGATTTTGTGTAGCTTGTCACTTAGATTAGAATGAACGTATAGAGTTGTCTTAGGAACATTATTAAAATTAAAAAAAGTATTATAAAACGTAATATTTTGACAAAAGAATGAACAAAGAATTAACTATTTTCAAAACATTCGCCTTTCATAAAAATGCTTCTATAATAGCAATATTTTGCCTATATTTATAGCTCAGACCTCTGTTCAGAACTTGAACTAGGACTTTTTTAAATATACAACTTATAGAAATGGATGTATCCCTATTTTAATACATCAGAGTAAAAAGTTTTTAGCAAAAAAAAATCGATTATCATTTTATTGGAAGTTTGAAGATAATACGATTTTCTTCAAAATTCCTAGCTCAAGCTCTGTGAAAAGGTCTTATATATATATATATATATATATATGTATATATATATATATATATATATAAAGGAAAAATATTATTACTATAGAAGCATTTTCATAAAAGGAGAATGTTTTTGAAAATAGGTAACTATGTTGACTTTTTGCTATATTGAATTAAAATATTTTTATATAAAAAATATACTGAAAACGTTTTATGCATGCATTCTAATATAGGTGACATTAAATATAAAAAAAATTCGTTGGCACGCTTTTGCAAAATAAAGGTTCCGAACATAGTTGAATACCTTAAGAACATAGTATGAATTTCTTCCTTATTTTATCAGGTTACTTTTTTTATACTATTTCATTCTTTTTCATCTGTTCAACTTCTTGTAGACACATCATGTTAATTAACTGATATTTACATAAATGTGCTAAAACTAAATTGAACCTTGAATCCTATAGGTGCCGTTTTTTTAAAAAAATTCTGTAAGATGTCGAGAGAAGAGTAACCAAGTTAGATCGGGGTGAAAATACTGAAGAGAGAAATCAAATGAAATTATAGACTAGTATAGGAGATATTATTATTATAATATTGTTATTTAGTAAATGACATTAAATCTTTAGATTTAAATTTAGATATATTATTATTAAACAGATAAAACTTATACTTCGTTTTTCCAAATTACATTTAGATTTTTATACTATTCACCTCAAGTAGAGGTTTATCTATGCTATTCCCTTAATATCATGTGCAATGAAAGAACAAAAGAAAGATTTTCCTTTCATTTCAATTTTACATGAATATTTATACGGTTATGGGTAAATTTGTAAAATAGGTAGTGAAAGGAATCTTTAAGATTTAAAAACAGCATAAAGTACTTATTCTCATTTTTGAAGTTCATTTCATATTCCGAATACTAGCAATTCAAGAATCAAAAACTAGATTGGAAAAGATATATAATAATAATATATATAAAATTAAGTTGTTCAAGGGCTATTTTCTGGTGAAAGTTACTTTAAAAAAATGGGTAAGCTTTTTTAAAACTAATACTACCAAGAATACAAACTTTGCTTTTCAAATGATATTGAAGTGGAAAGGATGCTTTTGTCAATGCGAAAATATGTCAAGAAAAATATATTTAACTTTAGTAAATGTAAAGTTTTAAATTAAAAAAAATACATCGTATTAATTTTTTTTCTTTCAACAATAGTCAGATTACAAAGCACTAACTAGTGTATACCAGTATCTGGGTCAAACTTCAACTACTACTGCAATACATTATATGATTTTTAAAAAAAATATTTTGAGTGGGAAGTAAAGGGTCCTGAAGTATATAGCAAAAAAATCAGATTTGAAAATACAATCATTATTAAGATATTTTAAGATTGAAATTAAAGAAATTAAATCATCTCTGAAATCATATCTGAAGAAAAAATTATAGTTTCCGTTTAGAGTCTCTGAAAAGCATTGGAATCCAATATTAATCATTAATCTATTTTTTAATATTTTTTCTCAAATTTTTTGAGGTTTTTTTTTATTAGGTAAATTTTTTTGTACTTTTTTATGATGAAATGAAAAATAATTATTTTAGTGACCAGACAAATTTAATTTTTCTTTCGAGATCAAAAGTTTTAAAAAATACCTTATTTATATTCTGTAACTACCTAAATAAATAAAAACTAGAAAAAGAACCCTTTCTTTTTGAAGTATTACATAATCTCCTTGTGAGAGAAAACCATCCTTTAAATATTTTTTATACAAATAGTTAGTAAAAGGAGGATTTAAAAACTACAACAATTTCTCAAACTAATTTTAAGAGGGTTATAAAATTGTTTCTTAGGAACATATATGCATTAGACATATTTCTCAGATCAGAAAGGATTGATACTAATCCCTACTACTATTACAATCGAATAGGATTATAACTAATATTTACGTAATAAAAATTCAAATGAATATTCTGCTATTTTTCATTGAATTTTAGCAATAATACTGAATTTTTGCATTGAAAAGTATCCCGAAAATACGTGTACAGAGGTGTATCTGTTGGATGTTTCAAGACAATGTCTGATGAAATCTTTTAAACCAAGTGTAGGCGAACTTTTCAAGGGAACGGACCACTTCTCATGTTTTTAAGGTATTATAATAGCCCTGCGAAAGCGGTCTTTCTGGTTGATTCCCAAGCTGTCCTTTGAAACCTCTCCCGTAACTTTCAAACAAATTGTAAGAGAGCTATTGACTGTCGGAAAAACTGAACTATTTGTTGGGTCTTTGGTGAACTCTTAAGTTCCAATGGATTCCGAGCAATGGTGACATCAGCGGTAACGATGGCTAGGCTAGCAAAGCAGGGGACAACTCTCCCCCAGCCCAAACAACCCAGCACACTCCATATTTCCCAGATAAAATAAGCAGTTGAAAGATGGAACTGTCAGCCACTGCAGAGGTTCTCTTTGGGCAAGAATTGGGAGAGCCTCGTTTCCAGAGGCCCCCTCGATCACAACCTATCCCATGCAGTTGGTGTAGCAGTTTTTAGAATTAGGATAGAACACGATTATTTTGCCACACACCTTCACCTCATCAATGTTCTACCATCTACCAGAGTGCCTGCTTTGCGGCTATGGTACTATGAACGCTGAACACCTAAGGACTTGTTCTGTTCTAAGCCACAGTAAAAACTATCAAGGCAGCGTTTTCAAGGAGGCCTATCTCTACTGGTCAGCGCGTCACCTAATGGCCCAACAGCCAAGGTTGGGCGTTGACTAAGAAGAAGAAGATGTTTTTAAGGTGTTGCGATCTACCCAGTATTATAGGTGGAACCATTCTTTATTAAAATTGTATGTTTTTCTTCTTGTTTCCAACATTGCACCCCTTTTATAAAATGTGACAGATTTCTATTTTTATATGCAACAAAAACTCAAGTAACACAAAATTGTCCAGTTTAGTACTTGAACAACTATGAGAGACTGCTAGACCGGGGAGCATGGACATATTCAATGCAGAAAAGAGAGAAAATTCGAGGACCGATGCATCTGGAACTGATATATGTACTTACTTGTTCGCTGTCGAGTCCCCGTCATTGTGTTACATGATATTAACACAAGAACCCAATCCAGTGGAAGCGCGTGTATGGAATGATGCCTCAATAGCCAATCTCGCACTATCATGGAAAGAGCTGATCATCAACGTTTATTCTACCTTTCAGTCGGCATGAGGAGAAATACTCATTTCTAAGCTGGAGATGAACCCTCTGTAGTAGTAAAAGTTTTTAGCGTCAGAGGGTGCTTCTATTGAAGGTGCATGTGTCTTCTACACATTTATCGAATAATTTGTTTAAATAAACACAGTCGCATGAATTGTAAAAAAAGTGATTTTACAGCTTAGCTGGCGTTGGTGTTCGATAAATATCTTTCTTTTCACATGCGATTCTTAGATATTAGTAAAGGCAATCACCTCCAAATGTCTTAGCGTTGCAGCGGTCGATGGCGATTGACTTAATGTCCTTTCCTGATTTAAACGAAAATTTAGATTTTTTTTATCTCTCACTCTTACTTTTAGTAAAATTTCACAAAATTCTTTTTATGGTATTTTTTACTTTTAACATGAAATTTCTAAACATTATTTAAATTTTATATTTATTTCATCCACTATTTTATATAGAAAAAGAGGGAGAGCAAAATTTAACGTTTTGAGCTGTCTAATTCAGTGATATACTTATGGCCTTATCAAAGCCTCGTAATTCTTAGCATCGGTCAAGTGTTATAAACGATATATGTTTGCAAGAATTCATATTTCACTTTTCTAATTTTAAAAATTTGAATTTTCTTTCTTGAATTTTCCATTATTTCATACGAATATGATGTTTGAATTAGTGACAAATCAAGACAAGCCAACTGGGTAATATCAGTTTTCTGAATCAGAGTCATTATTTAACTTCCGGCTAACAGCTGATTTAAGGGGATAAAGATGATAAAGGATAAGGACCTAACAATTGTTTGCCATTTAAATGAAGATAATGATTTCTGAGATGGCTTCTCATTCACCTAACTTCAACTCAAAAGCATGAGAGGACTTTGTGGCTCATTTCAACTGAACATCCAAGTTACTTAATTGTTATATATGACATATATTAAGTGTGAAATCTGGATTATAAATCACGAGGCTTGCTTCAACGTAAACGAGTGCAAAGCACGATTAGTGCTTTGACCACGACCAGTGATGTGGTTCAAAATGCCATGAGAAATATAATACATTTTTCTGATGATAATTTTTACAAGAAAAATAATATTTAACAAAGTAGTAATTTTAACAATTCAAGAGAAAAACCTTTTCTTACACATATTTCTACCTTCAAAATTCTTACGTATTTACCATTTCCCTTACAAGTATTAAACCCATATTGTTAGGTTATTGAATTTATAGTTACAAATTGTCTCCTCTGCTTACATGGATATTAAATAAATTCTTCTTGTGTTGAAAAGTTTCATTTCAATAAATATTTGCGTGTAATATAGTTTTAGATTAAGAATGAAAAAGCGAAAACTATTATAAGATAAAACTCCAAGACTTCTTGAGAAAAGTGAGAAAGACATATATGTCCTATTAGATTGGAGCTTCGTTAGCTAGGTGTCATATCTCGAAACTTGTTATCCATTGTTCCTCTGTGGACCAATAACTGTGACACCATTGGTCCTTTGCGGATACATTTGACGTAAAACATTATTGTTGCTGTCAACAGGAATTTCCTTTTAGCTGCTAAATGAAGATATCTTCGCGGGAAAAGGATTGTGATTGGAAGAACGGATAAGAAGGGAGGTGCAGAGATTGGAGAAAGGAACGATGAACAATGGATTGCTCCAGATATTGATTAAGTTATTTGACAGGAAATCGTAGGAGGCTTCAACTTAATTTTGACTCGAGTTTTCAAGTTGGAGATAAATAATTGAATCCCTCGGGACCTAAGTGTCACGAGGTGCCTTGAAAAATTTTTAATTAAGAATAGTGCGTTTAAGAATGGATTTTTGAGGAAATATGATGGAAAGGAAATAGATTAAAGGTTGATGCATCAATGTAAAAAATGCTATATTTTTTAAATGCAGTATATTAAACCTGAGCTCATTAGATACGTTTCTTTATTAATGGATGAGTATAGTATTTTTTTCTTCTCAAAGACCAAAGATATAGATAAAAGATTTTTTTTAATAATAATGATGAGTATTTTTCAATTCGAACAGCTGCGAGTAATTGTTTTTGGCTTGATACAAGGATGGAAGCTTACCTTAGAAATGTTTTCTTTTTTTTTTTTCAATTAGGATGCGTTGTTTGTTAATGAATGCATATGATCAATGGTACTTGCTTTTATTTTTTTAAAAGGAATTTATTATATTTTCCTATTATGTACATATTATAAAAAAGTAAGGGCAGTTTAAAGCGAAAAGTTGTTTCTCAAAAGATATGCATAGTTAAGATATCTGACTACTCGAGATAATTTTTTTTTAAAAAAAGGGAGATATGGGGATCTTTTTTGTTATTGTTTTTAGATTTGTTTAGTATATTTTAGGAGACATATGCTAAAATTAAGAACAGAAAAAAGAAACGGTTATTAATAAATGGGGAAAATTAGTAAAAATTCATAAAAAATAACATAAACGTGGCCTATGGTGTACCAAAAGTTTAGGAACAAATTTTCAATTCTGATATGTTGCTTTGTTACTCATTTTTAAAATGACTTTCAGGATGACAAATATTTTAAATTTATAGAAACTAGAGCACTTTAACTTAGCTATTAAATGAAATTGCTGAAAAAACAGTGAATATATCAACAAAAGGGACAGTAAATTCAATAATAAAACAGTGATTGATAAATCTGAAGGTTGAAATACATCTACTATTATACAGAACATAAGCAAAAAAATTCAGTTAATTAATTTCAAAGCTGTTTTAGCAATCGCTGAACCCGTTTGAGCATTTAAAAAAACACTTTTTGACTAAAACGCTTTTTAAAGTATGCCATATATATTTATATATATATATGTTGCTTAAAGTAATGGCATCTGCTTTTACTAAAATACTTGTAGTTTTTGTTCTAGAGAACGGAAAATAAAAAACTTGATATTTTTTATAAAGCTAATAAGATGGCCAATAAAATAAAATCATAAGCAAAATTGTCAATTTTTGGCAAAATTCACAATTTTAGGTCAGTCGGATACCTTAAGACATTATGTAAGAAAATTTAAGAGCACGAAAAGGAAAGTAATGTAGAATAATTAGGATTGGTGTCTTGAAAGTAAAACTTTTAGAACTTTTTATTAAAACAAAGAAATTGTGACGGGTGCTTACGCGTTTCATAACCTTCTCTTAAAACTTTTAAATTGTATTTATTTTGACCAATCCCACTGAGATCTGAAAGTGTGACTTATGCAAATAGATAGTTTCGGTTTAGCGAGTTCGAAAGAGATTAAAAGGAGAAATGAAATGAAGAAAGAGGATGACTAAGCGGTTGATAGAGTAGAACTCCGTGTTTGGGATTGAAAGTAAACTACGTGGTTGCTTAAGAAAGTGTTTATAAGAATTTAGTTTAACTAAGTGAAGACTGATAGGGAAGTAAGATTATTGAACAAGATTCATCAATTTGGTTCAAACGTAATTGAAGATATCTGGATTGCAGCCTCTTCATAAATTCTACTAGTTCCAAAGTTCATTCCGAAGAAGATATCAGGTCTGTAATTTTTGTAGATTAGATTTAAATGTGTATTTGATTGTATGCGTTATTCCCCTCGTGATATCAGTTAGTGTTCCGTCGTCCATAATTGAATTCTGATCGCACTCCATGATAATTTATTGTTCTTAAAGTTGATTATAATTGTGTATTTTATCCTAAGGAAATAATAAATAAGTGATTTATTATTTGAGTAGTCATTAATTATGAATCCTACATATCCAAACATAGATAATATGCAAAGGGTAATTAATAATCCTGGGGGTAGTGGGAGACTAGACAAATTGTATCTTATTTTATATGAAATTGATAGAAACAGAACTATTTTAAAGCATATATAGACGATTAAATTATCATGATTTAAATTTTCTTAAGCAGTTATTAAGGGTTATAGTGAATATATATATATATATATATATATATATATATTGCTAAAATAGACGAGACATATATTTATTCATTAAAAGCTATAGAATCTTCATTTAAATTTAATTACAATCTTTAATCTAAACGGCTTCTTTAAAATATGCATGAATATTATCACGATACTAATGATTGAACTTTAAAATATTCTCCAATGCGAAACTAGTATTATTCCAAGCTTTAGAAAAAAAAATAGCATGCTACTAAAACAACAATCTTTTAAGGAACGACATTTCCTTCAATCAATGCTCATCTTTTTTTTATTCATAAAGCTCTCATTTTTATACTCGACGTTTTGCATGCACCCATGAATTTCGAGTTTATTTTTCATGTTAAAAGAGCACATTGTACTCCGGAATTTTCGGTACTTAAATGTTATACATAGAAAAATAGTTTCTCCCTATACAACTAAAGATTTTTGCAAAAGAGAGAATAAGAGCTTTTTCATATTTCATGAGATTGTATATTTATTAATAGTTTTAATTTCATCTTTACTTGAATTGGCTTCTGATGAATAATAAGTATAAAGAGTTTTCAGGGAATCAATGATAGAGTTTCAAAATTTCCTTTAATACGAAACTAATGTGAATAGTTAAATGTAAACTTTAGAATGGTTGATAATAAAATTTTAAAAATGGCCGAGAATATATGTTTTATACATAAAATAATAGCATTGACAATAACAGAAAGTAAAGAAAATGTTTGACAATCAGCATTCGATACAAATCCGTTAACAAAAAAGGCTTGTATTCATTTTCAATTAGTTAAAATGTTGTTATTCAAAAAAGAGTTTATTTTCCCAAGAAACTAAAGAATTCTATATTTTTATGTATAAAAGAGGGAATATGAATTTTCCTTTTTTACTAAGTTTGATGTAAAATAGAAAATAATACACAAATCTTTATTTCATTTATATTCATTGTAGAGAGATCAAGTAATTTACATAATAATAATGATAATTTAGTAAAAGATTATTATAATTTTTAGGTGACTGTTTTTTTTTATGAGATAAGTAAAATGTCACACACACAAAAAGTATGCTTTACTCGTATACTTTTTATTTTGAATAATTAATACATTATTAAAATTTAAAAAAGAGTAATCATATACATGTAGACTTTTTTTTATTTTAACCTGGGAGTGATAGCGCGGTGCACAAAGTCACCCTAGTTTCACTAAATATATAATTATGGGATACCTGTTTATTTGTTACCAATGACCATGCCAGTATCCTCCTATATGACAGTTCTCACGGGAACTGAAAAGTATTTATCACATATCTCCCTCTTTTTGGGGAGTGGCAAACGTTTTTTACACTCATAGGGTATATGGGGTGACAGAATTGAACGTGCTACCACTTTTGTTTCATATTTTTTCTGTGAACATGTTACAATTTGTCCCTGTAAGTGACTTAGTATTTTTATAGCTGTATTTTACTACTCATTATGGTTTATAAACGTAAATAAACGTAATATAAAAAAAAGAAATGGTCTCTGTGATTTTTATTGGATGAAGTTGAAACTGATCAAGCAAGTGAAGAACTTGATCAAATAATAGATATTAATCATGACAGCTAATGTAAATTTGACAAAAGCGATGAACATGAAAAATTTTAGCTGAAAGGAAAATTTTCAAATGCGAAGAAAAAATCCCATCAAGAAAGATATGAAGCCCCAAGACACACTACATCTTGTCAAAAGACACAAGCAAGAAAAAGTTAAACATGCTATTTTTCGAAAATCAATGGATAATAAAACTACACTAACTGGAACAAAATATGACACTTTTGATTGCAAATATCGTTCTCGTAATGTTACCAAAAGTGTCTTAGTGATATTAGTCCTTTAGTAAAAGAACACTTATTTTTGAAACGTTTTACTTCAGTTTAATTGCATTTTTTCTCAAATTATCAAATAAAATTTGACAAGTTCTTAAAATTAAATAAGTATGCATTCTCTTATTTAAAATGTTCACTGGAATATACGATTTTTATCATGTACAATAAAATATAAAAATAGGATTGGGGTAACTCAATCAGTTACCACTTATGTGCGTGACTTTTCACGCGTTATAAGTACACATATAGCAGTATACATTACATAACATTTTCAAATTTAAGAAAAAATAAGTATACAGTAAAAAAAATCTGGTGCTGCAACGATTTAAAAAGTCATGTTCCAGAATAATAATGTAACGCTTTATAATGCCGATGGAGGTTTCCTTAGAACTAACTATAATATTTTTTTAATATCGGTGAGAAGCTATTTTCCCATTTAGGATGCAACCTGCTAGTATTTTGGAAATTTCAATAAACGATTTTTTAATTTCCAAGTCTTAGCACAAATGACGAAATGTGACTTCCCTCAGCAGCAAGATAATTGTTCTAGGTGATGTGCAATTTACTTAAGTTGATGGTCCCATACCAACATTACAAAAAAAAAAAA
>BMAO01020831.1:0-25575 GCA_019973975.1 Trichonephila clavata | reverse complement strand
GATTACCCTGGTCTCTTCATTGTAATTCAAGCAACTAATGACTTTACCGGATGGAAATTACTTTTCCTAGTCACGTAAAAGGCTAGTGCGTTGCACTTTTACGAATAATGCTCCAGTATAGTACAGGAGAATTTATTCTTGGACAAGGTTCTCTCTTTGCGGAATTTGTTGGAGAGAGAATCTGGAATATTTTTACTTTGGAGTATGATTAATTTGAGTTCCTTTAGGGAGCATTAACCGTGAACTTTTATGGTTTCTAATGCACTTCCGAGTAAAGGAGGTTTTTAAGTCTTTGTGAAAGATAGATGATTAGTTTCATAATTATGCTCAAATGTATATTATGTGGAATAGATGCAATTTTCTCAGAAAAAAAAACCCCGAAAAGGTCGCAAAATGTTTTATAAAAAGGGGCTTAGGTTTTTTTTGTCTTGCTTGTATTCAGAATTTGAAGTATGTCATTAACATTAGCATTTGAAAAGATTTCTTGAAGCATAACGCAGTGGTTATATTCACAAAGGTAGTTTAAAAAATTCAATTTCACAAGCATTCTGATTAGTTTTAATTCATCATTTATGTACAAAAAAATTCTTCTCTTATTATTAAAAGCAACATGAATAATATTAGCTTTTTCTCTGGAGGTTTAAAAGCATTAAAAAAAAGGACAACGTTTTCTAAGTTTGAAAACTAACAATATTTATTTTAAGTAACAAGTTCTACATCAAAATAAGTTTACTTCTCAAACTTGCTTGTTAAAATATTGTGAAATTTATACATGTATAACAAGTGTGTAAGGTTCTGTCTGAGCGCCTAAAGGTGTAGGAGGATTGGAAGGAAGACTAGCCATATTTCATAAACAATCTAATTTATTCACAATATTAACCACATATCAAATCAAGGCTAAGAGATATACCAATTAATAAATATGAAGACAATTAACGAGATACGCGAGGTATGAGAAGATTTTAATACTTAATACTACTCAAGGCCATAGCTCTGACTTTTTAGCTATTTAGTCTAGTTACAATCTCCAGTGACAGATCGTCACCCAAAGTAATTCAATTATCAAATATTAAATATCCGCGATTCACATTCGATTTGATTAATCACTGCCTTGCTATCTCTCCTTCTTACCTGACAACTTAGGTTATATATATGTAATTATACTTAAATTAGATCTAAAACTAAATTGCTAGTCCACTTCTAACTTTTATCTTCCCGTTACATCTTCAAGTATTAAATTTACTACCCAGTTCGGGAAAATATAACACATGGCCTTAAGAGGCCTTAAGAGCAGTTACCGCTCGTACCATTAATTTTTATTACCTAGTATATTTCAAATATACCTCTTCAATAAGGAATGTACTTGGAACAGACATCTGGATCTTGAGAAGCCGTCGACTCTTGATTTTTAACACGTGTCCGTCTCTCTCTCTCTCTCTTACAAACAGATTACAAAATGATCTCATGGAATAAAGATAGTTAAAAAACAATGTCTTGATCAACTCTCGAAAAAACCACGACATATATTAGTTTTAATTTTCATATTCACGCTTTGTTCTTCGAAGAGGAGTTTTATAATAAAATAATTTTTATAGACCAGAAATTCCCCAAGAGGATTATTAGTTAAAAGAGCGCGGATAGAACTGTCACAACTGCAGTTATTATAATATTTAAAAAAAAAAACTGCTGTCCTTTAAAAGTACTTGAATTCTAAAAGTAAAATTTCTCTATGGTATACACAATGAGCTTATTGATTATATCTTTCCCCTCCCCCAGGAGTTGATGATGATTTTATAAAGCAAAGTGCTTTTGAACAACACGTAGTTGTTTTGTTAGTATGTTAATAATTGAAATACACGAATTTTGTTCAAAATTCACAGTTAATTACACAACGATTAACAAAAACTGTTCAATGTACCACGTGTCCATAATTAAACTTGAAATTTGGGAGCAATCTATAGCAAAAACTATTCTGCAGAATTGCATGAAAATTGGGTAATGGCAGAATGAAATGATGGGAATTTTATCAAAGGAAAAACAATGAGTTTCAAAAACCACCCTAAGGTGGCGTATCATAGCTTTATTGAGAACATAAAATAATCTTCAGAAGATTACAAAACATGCTCCATCATTGTCTGCTACTATCTGGAAGCGTAAAATCGCATGTTAGATTGTTGAAAGCAGCCTGAACTGGTTAATGTTACGCACATAGTGTTATATGCTTTCTTTAAGGTTGTGTGGAAATGTGATGGGATCACGGTAGACCATGACCTTGAGGTATCCCCACAGCCAGAAGTAGCAAGGATTCAAGTCGGGAGATCTACGAGGTTAAGGTGTAGAAAAATGCAGGCTGATGATTCTGTCGTCACCGAAATGGCGGTGGAGTACTTATTTCACACAACGAGTGATGTGTGGAGGAGCACCATCTGACATAATCACTGTGGTTGTATCACATCGCCTTGCCTGCCGCTTCCAAATGGTAATAGACAATGGTGGACAAGATATTGAGCATGTTTTGTAAAATTTTGTAGATTATTTATATGTTCTCAATAAAGCTATGATGTGCCACTTAGGGGTGGTTTTTGAAACTCTGCTTTTTCCCTCGATAAAATTCCCCTTGTTTCATTCTGCCATTACCCAATTTTCATGCAATTCTACTGTATAGTTTTTGCTACAGATTGCTCGCAAATTTCAAATTTAATTATGGACACCGGGTGTAAAACGTAATTTAAAGCTAAGCATATGTTGTTAATATTCAAAATAAAACATATATAAAGAGGTCAATAGGCTATCTATAGTCCTATAAAATTGATATTATAGATGGGCATTTTATATTCCTGTATTCAGCCACCCTGCGTTATTCCAACCCGAATCAATCAAGATGAACTCTGTGCTTTTTTTTCTATGCTCTTTCCTTCTCTTCTCTTTTCTTCATTCACTCTTACAATGATTTTATTAATCCTTGGAGTTACTGAATCCTACTTTATAGCACCAACATTTGGGACCATTTTACAATACTTCTCTGTTCTCGAGAATGATTTCCATTAAATATCCGTTCACACATAGTGCACCTATTTCCAGGTTTGCAAACCGGATTTTTACCATCTCGTTTAATGTTTTTTTTAGTGTTTACTAAACTTAACTCAGTGGCGCAACAGTTCATGAAGGCCAAGGCCTGCTGTACCTATCTCAGTTTTCATGACCTTTGGCTCTGAAATGCATGAGCAGATTTTCTGGTCAGGTGGTCAGTCTGACGCGAAACCCGCAGTGTTTAGCTCCCAAGCAAGCTTGGTACTCTTTTATCGACCCATAGAAGGGATGAAAGGCTGAGTCGATCTTGCCTAGTCGGGGGTTTAAGCCCTGACGAAACACGAAACGCTACCACCCAGCCATTGGGTTTCTTTTTTGGCATTTAGACTATACTTTATTTTATCTTTTTTGAATAATTATCAATTATTCAACCTGTAAAAAGGGTCTAACAGTGAGATGTATTCTCTCTAACTCGGGTTTCTTTGGTCCAGCCAAATGACACTTATAACTGGAAAAACACCTCAGTACAAGTGCACATCACAACCAAATAATATATAAAAAAAGCATGGATTTCAGTCAGCAGGGTATATAATTGTGAACGATATTGCCCCTTATTGATTTGAGTGACTGGATCATCTATCCATATTAATATATAAATAAGTAGAATTCGTTCCGACTGTTTTGACTGTATTCCCCTTAATTTTCTTGTCTGAATATAGCGCGTTCATTTCTATTGTTTGATTACTAAAAGAATTTTTTTTATTATTACTGGATTGTAATTATTTTGAGGTTGATTTAGTGGCCTCTCTGCTCATGCTGCGTTCGGATTCTCTTCTTAGCTTAGAAACCTGTTTTCTTAGAGAATTTTAAGAAAAGTAAACAGCTCTCAGGGCATAAGTTTTCATGGCCTTACATAGTATACTGCATTATATAAGTTACATAAATGATAGTAGGTGTATTGCATCGGTATTAGCGACATTATATGAAAGGAAGTACATGGTTTCCAATTCAACGCTTGTGGCACATGGGAAATCAGGGTTGCCAACTTGGCGAGTTTTCTTGAAAGTTGGTATTGTTGCGATAGTACGTAAGTGCCATGTTAACATATAAATTTTATTAATATAATTTACATAAGTAATTTGCAACTAAATATTTTTAAATAATTAGAATAATTGACATTTAAATCGTATATACTCATACATAAATATATATAGATGTTTAATTATTTAAACATTACACTTTACAGAACATGTATGAAATAAAAAGTATAGCGATGAAGGGGAACTAAAAAGAGAACTACTTTACGCCCGGATGCGAAAATATCGCAAAAGAAAACTTAATTCATCCGAACAATCGAATTCGCTTGCCCAGAATAAGCCAGAAGTTTACATTTCTATCGTGTGGTCATAATCGCACACAAATATTTTAAAGAACTATTTCAATCTGGTTATGTGGTAGAGATGTTTTGGCATGTTTAAAAATTTCAATTCTTAACACAACTTCAAAAATCCTTATCTGAAGGGGAACAAAATGAAATTTTAATGAAATTAACGAAAACTTAATTTTATTTATAATGAATATTTTGTCAAAGCATCCAATTGTTTTTATGGTAGTAACCTCGCACCCATTCTGGATATTTTAGTATTTTCCTCTTCCAATTCGGAGTTTTTGCACAAGCATCGTCATGAATTATATTTACATTGCTTCCGATATCGATCAATGCATAAAGGACAGTTTTATCGAATTTCACTTTGCTAGTAGCTAAGGTATTTTCTTCAAATTTTACGTTCTTCTCTGAAACGTAAACACACAATTGAAGGGAGATTCTTATTCTTAGAACCTTTCATTCGTAACCATTTCAGTGAAAATCAAATAAAGATTGCTGTACGAACTGTCTTCTGTCTTTTGGAAAAAGCAAAAATATTTTGCTTGGAATTACTATTTTTGTTCCTCCAATTTTGTACCAATATATTTTTTCCCCATTTCTTGGTACTGAAAGGATAAACATTGTTATTTTCTGTTTAACCAGTTGTTTCTCTCTTTTTCAACTTGGAATGGAACTTAATTTTTTCAATTCCTTCTATTAGTTCACACACTCCTTATATATATATATTTCAAATTTTCAATCGTTAATAAAATACTTTTCATTCATACACACGTTCAGATATATTTTTTATACTTATTGTGGATGATGACAATGGTTGTACACTTAATGTTAATACAGCTTTTTCAAATTTTAATTCATTAAGTTAATTAATTATAGTAAAGAGATAGATTTCAGTCGATATTATTCCTCTAGAGGGCAGTACCATTGGATAAAACAGCTTTTGTTACATTTGTGATGAAGATTTAACTTAACCTGAATAATCATGTGCTAGTTGGACGCCAGTATTTCTTTTACACCTGGCTTTAAGATAAATTCTTACTTATTATATATAACTTTTTTTTAAAAATGTAATTACAAATTTAATGTGGTTAAAAAGTTTTTAATGTCAATTTAAAGGTATATATTTTGCCATTTAATATTGTTATTATTACATCATATGTATATACATATTTATATTAGTTACAATTATTTAATAAAAAGTAACAAAAATAAAATTATTCTTTGTTGACCTAAGTAGGAAATGACTTTAAAAAAATCTTTTTTATATTTATTTCGTACTCCCCCACCCACTTCTCACATTTTCAGAATTATCTAATTTAACGATAAATTCCTCCACAGGGTTTTTATCCGTGGGGAATTATAGATTAAGTGGGGTCTTTTATTACTGGAATTCTTCATTTAATTTGATCGCAGATTATTAAATCTGACAGTTGTTTAAAGAATTCCAGGCCCTATATCTAATCTGCAGAATAATTTTTGATTACGGTCGCAAAATCAATCCAAATAATTTCTAGGCTTCCGTAAAGAGGTTCACAAAAATTATTAAAATTTACCTGCAGTAATTTTAAATTGCTTTAGAAACAAGCAATTGGCATAATCATAGTAGTCTGCCATTTCTTCATTATCTCCAGCTACTATATAAGCTACAGTGAAACTGAGGGGTACTGAAATATTTTTTCGTGTCTTAGGATATTGCAACAGAAAATCCATATATTCAACAAAATTGAGTTTATTAGAGTACATTTGATTTAAATAGATATGTGTATATACATGCATTTAATAAAAACCGTTCAAACATTTACATAATTTAGTCACTTTTTTAAATTATTGTTGATAAATTAGAGTTAGCAATACCAAAATCTTTGCAGATTTCAGTTTTCTTTTTCTGTTTTAGATCATTAGCCTTAAGAAGCTCCATCTTCATTTTAAGCGAAATAGTAGTTTCCTTTGCTCCTGAGCTTTTTAAAATTGTATTTGCAAAAAAAATTCTTCCAAAAAAAAAAGAAAAAAAAGGTGAACAAAACTTACTGATTTTTACTCACACTGCTATGTTGTCAACGAATTTCAAAACCAACTGTAGAGAGGTGAGATGTTTTAGTGTGGCATTTGTAGGGATGGAGGGTCAAAATAGTTTAGATAAACAAAATTGGCACGTGCCACAGGCTATTGGAGGGTATTTCAAAACCAAGTTAGTCTCCTTTCTACGAAACATATGAAACGACTTCTCTTTCATTTCACACTCTTCTTAAATCTAGCCTGCGTGACTGGTGCTTTCCGTATTTTGTTCATTCCCAGAAAGAGAATATTTTAGCGTTAAACGATTTTCGCTTCATGTAAAGAGAAAAAATGCATGAAAATACATAGTAGTTTGACGATACCATTGTTTTATTTCGTGTTAACCAATATTTCGTGTTAAGCGTTTTTCGCGTTAAATGTATTTTACTGTATATATTTTGGTCAAATAGATGAAAAATTCAAACATTTTAGAAATATCTGCTCTATAAATCAGATGTTCGAACAAAACAAAAGGAAGGATAATATGATTCTTGGGCCTAAATGTACTTACTAATTTATTATGATTAAAGAACAATAACCCAGCCTAAAATCTCATATGCAGGTGAGTTATCGATGATTTAATAACAACAATGTATTAATATGTTTATAAATTTAATAAACAAGTTTTGATCATTAGAAAATTGCAACCAAAAGATGATTGTTGCCAATATACAAAGGGAAATATAAAACTAAATACATGTAGTTAATATTCAAAATAAAATATATGTAAATAAAGAATCAGTGGGCTGTCAATAGTCCTATAAAGTTAATATAGTACATAAAGGCAAAATTTTTTAAATTTTTTCAATATTAATTTGTTAAAAATTAACTACAAACACATACGATGAAGGAATTTAATCAGATATTTATCTTCCAGTACCCAAACCAGTTGCATTTGAAATACCAATAGAAGAAACAGAAACTAATAACAAAACAAAGAAACCACCTCCCCAAATTCTACAGGTAAGAAACCATTTTGTGTGGTATTCCTTTTTCTCAAAGTGATTTTTAAATATGCTTTGTCATACATTTGTTTTAATTTCCTATAATTTATTTAGTAAACTTCGAAAGTAATTTTTTTTAAAAAAAATATTATTTACCACAAGCATACATATTCTAGCCTCAAAAATATATTTTAAGCATTTTTGTCATAAATCTTTTTGGGAGAACTTAAATCTAAAGTAATTTCTCGGAATAAATTATGAAAAATTTAATCTTTCACAAAACTTATCAACAAAAATTTTAAAAAAAACAATGAATAGTATCTGGAGAAAATATTATTCAAAATTTTGCTAAACATGAAAAATTTACATCTAGATTAGTTAAGGTTGTGTTATTAACAATGACATGCAATATTAATATTTTGCAAATAATTACCATTATAAAAATTTAGATGGAAAACAATTTTTTCATTTCAAAATTTATAACTATTATTAATGCACAGCCCCTTTTGAGAAATGATTTTACTTTTAAACTGATATTTGGCCTCTAACATATTGAGGTAATTAACATATTTATTAGAACCACCTTATACGAATATCCGTATGAAAATATTTGCTTACTTAACTTTTGAGGATTTATGGAATATAAATAGTGCAATTTTTTTCCCCTGTTTGCATTACTTCCAAAGAATGGTAATTTTAATTTTGAAAGATTAATAAAAATTGTAAATGAAACCTTGAATTATGCATGGAAGGAAAATAAAAAAGAACGACCAGAAAAAAATTAAGTTATAAAGAAATAATAAATCAAAAGAAATAAAATAATAATCTTTTGAAAACTGAAAATAAAGTAAGCACAAAATATTTATGTAATGAAAGTTATAAGAATAATTATATATTCTTATAACTTTCATTATATAACGTAATTCAATGTATAAGACAAGTTTTACCGAAAAATAAACTATATTTAAATAATAAAGAAAAAGTTTGGTATTAATTAAAATTTTTCTTATGCATTAAAAAAAAATTCTGACAAATCTAACATTATGTCTGTTGAAAAATTGTAAAAGTGGTCGGTTCAAACAATTTGAAAATTACTTTAATGGAATTTTAGGAGCTATTGGATTTTATTAATGAGCAATGATAATTATTTATTTGTCATTTATATTATTGTATTCGTTGCCGTGTGTTCCCCCGATGTATTATTACTTTAATTTTGTTAATCTTGTTAAAGTTAATATTAAAATGAAGTTGCATACTATTATGCATTTTTTGTAAAAACATATTCCCTTAAGTTAAAATAATATTCCAAAGTTTACAGGCAATCTTATTGGCTTGTAAACTGAATAAATTGATTTCTGCAAACGTTAAATAATTAATGTCGTAATACAAATTAGTAATTAAGTAAATAAAGTGTTAGACACATAGCTTTAGAGGTGAACTAACTTGGACTAAACTGAAAGTTATAAGCTTAACTTATTCATAAAATTGTAAAATTTAAGCTTATCATTTGGAATAATAGAAGCAAATATTTTTCACTAATAATATAGATCCCCCCCCCCCTACCCAAAGAAGACTGCGGTTATTGAATTTTTTGGAGACATCACAAATGATGGCTTATATATATATATAGAACATACTATTATTTAATCTTAACAGTAATATTATTTTGCCCAAATATACATATTAAATATATGACAATATCAAAAAATTAATATTTTAAAAATGTAGAAATAAGTTTATAAAAATATGTATATTTTATTTTCACCTTTTCACCATTTTAAGCACATTTTTTAGTAAATCTCAAAGTTATCTATAGTTCTATTTGAAACTCTGTTATATCTCCTGGAATAGGGATTATTGAGTGGATTATTATGAAGTTATGAAGAAATTCTTTTCGTAACATGACGGTTTAAAATTGTAGGAATGATATTCGAATGAAATATTCACAAATAAGGTAACCAATCGTCCTCGATTAGGGAGACGACCCTTTTTTCTTGATTCTATCCTTCCTCGAAAAGAGTCCACTTTTCACTATTTTAAAATTTTGAACTATTTTTCCTAAATGTAAACCACAATTTGAAGAAAATATTATTCCCTTAATAATGAAAAGAAAATTGTCAAATTTAGAAATCCAGACATAACGGAAAAGTTTACCAAATAAATACAACATTTTTACCAAAAATGTTTCCAATATGTCGAAGAATGGTCTGAAACAAATATCACTGGAAATAACAATTTGCAATAGTATTTTCTGACTTCATAATAAGTAAATTGAGCAAATATAGAAAATTGCTTTGAGTTTCTTTTGATAAAGAAATGCCTGATATATAAATCGATGACAAATCGATCGATTAATCGATCTTGTCTGTTTGAAGAAATTAGACTGAATGTAAACTTAAATTCTGATAAATTAAAACAGTGGGAAAATCTGCATGTTGAAATTGATAAAAGATGGGTGAAATATTTAATCATTTTAAAAATGAACACATTCCACATGAAAATTTAGTTATTCTTGTTGAATTTACGTTGTGCTGCCTTAGAACTAATGAAGCATTTGTAAGAGATTTTTCTATTGGTAATGATTTTTGGACAAGTGAGAAATCAAGATTAAATGCTGATATTTTAGTTGCAGAATTTGCCATAAAATTCAATATAAAGAATATTTTTTTGCTCCAAAATTTCCGATACATTAGAAAATGATATATCGACAAAAAAATTACTTCAGTGGTAAAATACTCGTTTAAGTAAACAACTAAAAGGGGTGTAAGCGTACTTTATGTATTATTGTTTGAATTAATACAATATTTCATATATTTACACTGTAATTTTTTTTAAAAATTCTTCGTCCTCCTTTTCATTGAAAAAAAAAACCTGGCCACCTAATCATAAAGAGCATGTGGTATTTATTTCACTTATATTCAATGAG
Source organism: Trichonephila clavata (assembly GCA_019973975.1). Classification (NCBI taxonomy): domain Eukaryota; kingdom Metazoa; phylum Arthropoda; class Arachnida; order Araneae; family Nephilidae; genus Trichonephila; species Trichonephila clavata. The sequence goes on along the minus strand of BMAO01020831.1, from coordinate 15,233 downwards.
ATTATAATGAGGCAAGCTTCAATGTAACAGTTTTTTCAACGTTGTGATTAATTTTTATTAATTATAAAATAAAAGAACTTTTTTTCTAAAATATGATAAAAATTTATTTTTAATGGATTTTTAGATTAAATTTCATATTTAAAAATTTCCTTTAGAAATTTCAGTAAATTTTGTATTTTTTGCTTTTCAAAAGCGAATATTTCTAAAAATACGATACATAATTAAAATTAGAACAGTATAAAGTTACATATTTAGCTTTATGAAATAAAGGACTTTTTTGTATTTTACTCCATAACTTATGTTCTTATTTTGAAACATTTAAAAAAGAATTAAAGTTACAGAATTTAAACTGCCTATTTAAATAGTTACATTTAAACTCACGATTTTTTAAACATTTTATTTTGCAAAGTTTTACTGTGACTCTTACTTTCATTTTATCTGGTATTAAAAAATGGCATTTGAAATACTTATTTCAATTTAAGATACCTCTATGTATTATATTTTAAACTGAGATCAAATACGTTTTTTACACACGGTTGCTTTAAATGAGAGAATGACAAATTATGCATATTTACTCATTCGTATAGAATTTCTTAAAGATACGTTTTGTTCATAGAAATACATCAGTTTATATTTGTTTAAGAAATTTATTGAACATATTACGCAAATTGTTTTCGTATGAGATGAAACTTTGTGTTTATATAGTTATTTGCAAAACAATATTTTTGACTTAATATTGTTATATTACCTTTTAGACTAGATAAATTATTGACGTTGTCAAGAAATTCTTTATGTATAAAAATTATGCTTAAAATAAATTAATTCATACGATTATTCTGGGCTAGAAGTTTATAATTATACATATTTTTGTAACTATAATAACGTGGAAAGATTATTTGATACTTTCAGAACATTATACGAGACTCTTATTTTGGACATTAAAACTCTTTTCCCATTTTCAGAATGCAAACTGAAGATGATTCTTCGATATTAAGAATAAAATACTTAATTATTATAAGAACAGAGTATAAAGTTCGCCCCATTTGCCTTAATTAAGAAATCCAGACTAAAGTAAACAACATTACTTAAATGAAGACTTGTTGTTCATGATGTAAGGCACATGCACATGTTTTTTGTTGCTTTTCCCAAACGAATTAAACAATATATATATATATATATATATATATATATATATATATATATATATGTTTCTGAATTAATTTGAGAAAAAAAGCTATAGAAACGTTCTTATTATTGTAATTATAGACCTCGCATCTGCTATTGTTTAGTAGGCCATTTAAATGTAATCCAGTGTTATATTTTTAGCTACATTTATATGTGGAATAATAAATTTTTTATTTCGTAGGATTAATATTGCAGAATTTATTAAAGTATTTGTATAAATAAATGTGGTGAAGCGTTTTTATTTGCTAACAAATTATTCAGCAGAATGTGCCCGTTATTCATTCAAATGATAAAAATTGATAAAAATGAAAATTATCAAATTTTTATCAGAAGTAATTTAAGTTTCGAGAAAAATTTAAATAAAACCTTTTCTTTATTACGCTTCAAATTATGTTTTTTGTCATCAATAGATGGCGCTGTATGTCAAGATAAAAATTGATGAAAGGGGATAAGAATCCTAATAAATATGGAGATATTATGGAATTAACTCAATGATTCAACGGATACTTTCCCTCGAGCTACGTTTATATCTACGAAACACTAAAATATTTATATGGGATTTTATGTCAACTTTTAGAAGATTGTATGGAATTCTAAAGTCATGGAAAAGAAAAATTTAAAACATTTTTTTTTCTCACCTAAAAATAAGAAAAGAAATGATTTTACATTAACAAGGAAAAAAGTGTCAAAGATAATACTTTTATAAATGGAAAATTTAAAGTAACATTTTAAATTTAATTGAAAAAACACCAAAAGAAATTTTAAATATTAAAAATATTCGCGTATTTTCATGAGTGTTTGGATAAATTCCTTTCTGTAAATGTATATTGATATGACATGGTATGGAAACTTAAAGAATAAGAGGATATATATAATTCAAGTATCATCTTTCCCATTCCATCTTATTGCTTAAATTTGTGTTTATATTCAATCGTATGACTCCAAAGCAATGTAAATGTTCTTAAGTTTAATCAATCGAATGAAAATTTATTAGAAAGAGCACGATTTTCAGGGGGGGGGGAATTCAATATTTTTGCTCAATAGAATCATTTTGCCAAAGTTTGCCATAAGTTAACTGAGATAATACCCTCACCAACAAAATATAATTTTTTTACCTGGGTTGTGTACATAAAACTTTCTATATTAAACGAAATTCATTGTATTGTTTGAAAACTAATATTTATTTTGCTCATAAAACATAAGAATTATATATAAATGTAAAAAAAGTTTCTCGGAATATTTAATTTAAAATGTCTTCTTTTTCAAAATGTATAAACCTGTAATTACAGAAGATAGAGATAAAATCACATTGATTACAAAATAATAGTAAATATAAAAATAGGTAAAAAAAGCTTCGATTTTATTGCTTGGAATATGCTAGTAAAATGACATTTTTCATAGAATTTCTTGTAATTTTTTAATTTACAGAAAAATTAACCATTTTATTTATTTATGGTCCAAAAGATCTGAATATTTAGTATCTCCTTGTTATTTGGTAATAAACCTTTAATACTGATATTTATATAGGGATCTTGCTACATTTGTGTTCATTTATTTGTGTGTATACAATGCTAAAATTATTATACACGTTGCCAAAATAATTTAGCAAAATATGCTAATAAAAGGTAACAGTATTTTTGAATTCATCGTACTTAATTCATAAATATCACAACAAATTTTGTACGTCTCAGTTTGCTGTTGGATAAAGTAAAAAATAATTTTCATCGAAAATAAAACAACTTCAGTCATTTAATAAAATAAAAAGAATTGCTTATGAGATGTTAATAAATTCTGAAATACAATGTTTAACAATGTAGCATCTCAAAAATTATAGCCTCTATTAAGCTATGTAATTTTTCAAATAAATATCAAGCGTGGCATTATAATTTAGACCATAACGATAAATTATTTAAAATTGTATTTATTCAACCAGGGGTTATGGTGCTACAATTTGTAACTTAATTTATAATTCGGACACTTGCTTAAATTGATTAGCACAGGTAACATTATATATATATAATACTACATAAAACATAACTAACTATAGTAACCGTTTGTGTAAACTTTATATATTAATACAGATTCGCTAAGAGATTATTGTTACTATTTTAATAAACTTTTATATTAAGTTATGGAAAGGAATTTAATTAATTAGCAGCAAGATTCGTCTAAACTTCTGATGAATACGTGAGGAATTAAATTATTATCGAAATATAACTACATATTGTTTAGTTTAACAATGTCATAATTATATTTTACTTGAAAACTAAATATTTTAATTCATTCACACATATATAGATACATTCAGACACTCAAGCTGTGATAATAATAATGATTCAGGGGATAGTAATAAGGATAACAACCATGACAATCCACTTCACACATCCACCGGCAAGCTCGTCTATTTGCATATTTATTGGATTTAAATTAGTGAAATTAAACGGATCGACCGGATAAGCCAGCGATGGGTAGCTATCTATTCATTAGCAAGTGTTCAGTCCGATTCTAAATTCCAAATGCATACTTGGAGCATGGCAATTGCGTTATGGAATATAAGAGAAGGGCATGTTATAATGAAACGTGAAATATTCCGCATGAAATTCAAGCGCTAAGCAATTCCACATTTTGAATAAGTGTTAGATACTTAGCATCATCTGCATTTATGAAGATTAAATGTAGTGCCATTCCTAGAAAGGTAATTTTTGGATGCAAATGAGTGTTCTATAACTGAATAAAGGAAATGGTTTGTTATAGTTATTTTAATGATTGCGGAATTATATGAGTTGGCCCGTGCTGGTTATGAAAACTGTTTCGCAGACAGATAAATAGAATTTGAAAGCAGATGAGGCATTCGGTTTGTGTATGTGATAAATATGCTAATGCATAACAGTTGATGGAAACATGTATTGTTATTTTATATAATATCTAAAAAAATTCGAAAATAAAAAAAATGACTGATGTTATTACCTATTCCCACATGCATCTTTAAAATTAGCTCAAAAGCGGATTCGGTGATTTAAATCAATTTTGATTTGTTTGCATAAAAGAAGAAACAACAGTTTTAATAACTTTATAATTTTTTCCTCCTTAAGGTATCCGATTACTTGCGATAACTTCTTTTTACAAAAATGGAAATATGGGGATTTTTTGTTGTTGTTGTTTTTAGATTTGGTTAGTACATTTTAAGAAAAATATGCTAAAATTAAGAAGAGAAAAAGAAAATATTATTACTAAAAGGGAAAAAAATTAGTAAAAATTTCAAAAAAGTAACACAAACGCGGCCCATTCTGTACCAAAAATTTATGAACAAATTTTCAACTTTTCAATTCTGATGTGTTGATATGTTATTCATTTTTTAAATGAGCTTCCGAATAATTTTTACAAAAACTAGAGTACTTTATCTTAGTTATTATATGAAATTGCTTAAACAAAATAGTGATTATATTTACATAATGGACTGTACATTGTGTAATAAAACAGTGATTGATAAATTTGAACACTTCTAACATTATACAGGACATACGCATAAAATTTCAGTTAATTAATTTCACAACCTTTTTTTAGCAATCCATTGGCCCCGTTTGAGCATTTTCAAAAAAAAAAACAACAACACACATTTCGAGTAAAACGTGTTTTAATGTATGACATCTTGCTGAAAGTAATGGCCTCTACAAAGAAACACTTGTAGTTTTTGTTCTAGTGAGAGGAAAATAATAAACTTGGTATTTTTATAAAGCTAATAAGATGGCTTATAAAATAGAATCATAAAAGAAATTGTCAATTTTTGGCAAAATTCACAATGTTAGGGTAGTCGGATACCTTAATAGCTTTCTTTTTGTTATTTTATTTGTTTCATCAAATTTTTCCAATGAAATTCATCTTACCCGGCATTTTTACATATCATTGCAATTACAGAATATGTAAGGTACATTCTGTAACAATGGGCTACCCACGAGGTCTTTACTCTCTAACTTAGGTTTTTTACATCTAACTACGTTGATACCTTTAGCTGGTACAACTCAACGCTGAAAAACGTCACTACTAAATAGCATTATAAATAGTTAGTGAGATAGAGAATAGATATAATGTAGACCATATTATCACATGATAGTACTGTCTATATTGTAGTAGTTTGTTCTTTTGAACTATCGTCCGGAGTTAAAATAATTTAGTTAATAGAAGGTATTCGTAGATTTTCCAGAGGTTGTACCTCATTTAAAAGATAAATACACATTATTTCTTTTTACTTAGTTCATTTTGTCAATACATTGCGTAATCAGGTTTACTGCTTAGGCTACACAGTAACCTTTTTCAAAAAATTTTTTGGAGACTGTAACAGTAAATACAATTTATGTTTTGTATTTTGATTATATTTTTAAAATGATTCTGTAAGTAAAAAGTCAGTTTGACAAGCGATTATTTTACAACTTTAAAAAAAACTATGAATTTTTGAAGTTTTTTAAATTTTTATAAAATGTTCAATTTTTAAAATTTTTTAGTCATTTTAAGTGATTTATGTTTTTTAGATTATTGCGAACAAAAGTTAGTATGGTTTTGAAAATCTATTCACTTGATCGTTTTTAATAATTAGTTTTCTAGCTAAACCTGAAAAAAAACGTGAACTTCTTGCTTCACAATGATTAAAAAGTCTATAATACTTTCTTGAAATTTTGTGTTTTTCATACGTAATAATGCATTCAGAAATATTTTATTTCGCAATAAAGCATATAGAAATACCTTAATTTCAGAGCAGACGCAACTTTTTCCACATAACATATCAGTAAAATTGCTTAGATATGAACTATTATAGAAAATTTTTACTCTTAATTGCATACAAAAATCACTTTAACTAAATATCTTGTTTTAATTACCAGATATTCGTATAACTTTACAGAGCAAGCTCATACACATACTAATATACTACAATTTAACAGATTGCAGAGTTTGGAAACTTTTGAATGCAAAACTTTTTTAAAAATATTGGTTAAAGACTATTATACATTAATAGGAACATATTTGAGAGCAACTTTTGAAATGAAATACTTCTTCCCATATAAAAATTTTGAGTTCATCTCTTAAAACTTAAGGTATCCGAACACGTTCGGAGTACCTTTTAACAAAATAGCACACTAAAACATTATAAATGTTCTTTTAGGACTCAATACTAATAAATATTACTATTTAACTATCAAAATTTAAAATAGATTACCTGAATTCTATAAAAATCACAATTATAAGTGACATTTTAGCAATATTTTTGAAAAACTTCAAAGCAGTTAGAGAAAAAAGTATTAAATATATATTAGTAAAAGTATTACTAAAATAAATTAGATGCATTTACTAGAAAATGTACTAAAATTTTAATTTTTTATTAAAATTTGACAATTTTAGAGCTGATTGAGCAAACATTATAAGAAATGTTACATTTCTTTTGAGACTATTATTTGAATAACAAGCCATAACTCAAAAAGTATTCATACAATAAGAAATATTTTAGTACATTCTCTAGAAAATAACCTAAATATCAGGTTCAAAAAGTTTTATAGAAATACATTCGTAATATTTTGAGTTATCAGACTCGTCATGATAGATTTTGAGCAATTTAAATGCCCACTTCTAGTAGATCAAAACCCAACTTCAGGTTTTTCTAAATTTATAAAATTGATTGTAACTTGGCCTCTGGGTAGTGTAGAAACAAAACAAAGTATGTTTCGTAAAGTCAAAAGATAGCTCTATTCAATAAAATAAAAAACAAAAATATCTGTCTTGACTGAATTTGGTCATTTTCAACGTGTTCGGATACCTTAAATAAACGTTTTACATTTCAAATGTGCAAAAATGTGCGCATATATGAATGTATTTTGTATATTGAAAAAAGCACATTAATGTGAATGAAATTTTAAATAGAATTTTCGAAATTTTTCAGGTAGAATAGTTAAAGGTTAAACATATTTAGTTCTTAAAATAAAAATATTATTAACTATTAAATGTATTTAAAATAATTAAATGTGTTTATTTATTTATTTTTGATTTTGAAAATAATCTCATTTGAATTATATTCATTTTTTAATTTTTTTTATTTATTGTAAATTCCGTAACCTCTTTATAAATACTTTTGATATCTTTTAAAACACGCTATTTATGTTGAATATATTTTTAAATCCTTAATGCAAATGCAAAAGACGTAGTTTTGAATTTTGCTGTGACCTCAAAAAGGATTTGAGGGATCGCAAAAGAATAAAGAAAATAAAATCCTAGACAATATTTATTTAATTAATCTTTGTACTTTAATGGTAAGAAAATTCCTAGAAGGATTTGAAACTCCAATTATGGAATCTTACACTATATGCATTGAAATTATTTTTACTGTTGCTCTCATCACACGAGTTGTTTGAAAGAGAAATGAAAACCAAAATAAAAGATGTCTGGCTCTATTCAAAAATTTCTTCTCGAAGAGTTTTAAATTCTCTTCATGAATTATTCTTTTGTTATATATGAAACAACAAGAGGTTCTAAGTAAATGGGAGCTCTGAGAAAGGCAATTTGATACCACTTGTATTTATGTGTAAGTAAAATTTTTCATGTCCACCTTGTGCAAACGAAGTTTTTGCAGTTCTTTTTAATGATTTTAGTCATTTTTAAGCTTATTGTTTTTTTCTCAATGCGTAGTGTTCTTATATTTTAACGAATGTTTACTCAACTTTTTGTACTTTTTACTCCTTAGCATACATTAATATTTCACAAAAATACATACAAATATTAAACATGAAATTTTTATTTAAATTTGATAAAGCTGACTATAAATAAAAAAAAAACCATTTTTTGTAAGGTAGCAATTCTCTTAAGAAATATTCTCAACCTGCAGTTCGCAGGCCGCATACGGCCCACCGAGTCTTTTTAAGTGGCCGGGTTAGCACTATTTTCTCTGAAAAATTATTAATATTTAAGAACAATATATTAAAAATTTGGCGTCAAAAAACTCAAATATATCAATTTGCTTTTTGCTGTCAATGTCGTTCGAGTGCAAATTGATATTCTGTTTCTATTAGTAAAGGTTATGGTTAGTGAAGAATGACAACTGTTAGTGAGACAACAGTGAAGTAGGGACAGTTTTATGGGTGGAACTAATTTTTAACTACATTTCATACCTTGCAATCGAAAAATATCCGGAGAAAATATATCTTTTCAAGATGATTTGGTGGTTGACTAGTTTGTAGTGAAAAGCAAACATGATCAGTAATTGTATGATTTGTCACGGAAGTGCTGTATTTAAAAAATACCAAAAAACAGGAATCATTCAATGACACTTTTCCTCGAAGATCTCTTTCAAGGGGTAATAAATATGACTTCTTGAATAATATTTGTAGCAGCAACAAAGTTTTTTGTCTGTGGTAATGTCAAGGTGGTAACAAGGGCATCTTATGAAGTTTGTTATATTATTGTTAATCATGAAACCGTTTACTGATGTAGAACTTGTGAAGGAGTTTCCTAAATGTTTCTTATTCAGTGTTAGTGACAAAAATAAAAAATATAAAAAATTATAATTAAAAAAAAGCAAAACAGGAGTTAAAATATTTTGATCAATTTTTCACATTTTAAACCCACTTCCCCTTTATCCTCATGATGCGGTCCGCATGAAATTGGCAATATATGTATGCGGCACGCTGTGAAGTAGCTGGCATATGTATGCGATTTGACAGAAAAAAAAGGCTGAGTATCCGTGTTCTAGACCTTAGCAATCGACATTAAATAATTTGATATTCAAATATAAGACGAAATACACATTAACACTCTACATTTACAACTCAAGCAGTAATATCGTTACTATGCATAAATATTTTTTAATGTCCTATGTAAATAAGCACTTTTTAAGTAATGAATTTTTAATAATTCTTCTGATGTTATTCAGAAAAAATTAAATCGTACGCAAAAAAAATTTATTAATTGATGTATATTATATTAATTGATAATATATTATGTTAATATATAATTAATATAATATTTATATTGATAATATATTATGTTAAAATATAATTAATATAATATTTATATTGATAATCCATTATATTAATTATATCGTTCTACAATATTTTATTGATACTAAAAGGAATCAAAATATTTTATTGCAATAATTTTTTTTAGATAATGGGAAGATACAATAATTTGGGAGCTAATTTAATTTTAATGTTACAAAGGTAAACGACGTTAAATGAAACTAATGATCTATAATTAGTATTAATAATCTATAATATTGATGTTGATTGAAAAATATTGATGTATTTAAAAATATTCATTTTTTTATGAAATTCAAACATTTAGAATTATCATTAGATAAGCTAATCATTTTTAAAATAAAAAAACTATTTTATGCAATATACATCGTACTGTCATCAGAAAAGAAGTGGAAGGGGACACCTTTTACTCTTTTCAAGATTTTTATCTCAAGTGAATAAAAATAATATCACTATAAGTAACTAAACGAATAATATCATTTTAATGTATAAATTAAATTAAATTAATTCATTATTAATAAATTAAAATCTAACTAATTAATTTTAAAGAATTTTCTGTATTTTAAATAGTTAAGTGAAAAAGTGCTCCAAACGATATATGTTCAATTTTAGTTCGAATTCAATTATACACTCATGTCCATAAATTAAGGATAATGAAGTTCAGGCAAAGAAAGAGACAGAAGCAAAACAAATTTGACTTATTTGTAGAGTCTATTTATTAAACAAAAGGTAAAGAGCAAAAAAGATGCTATATGTTTGACATAATTAATAAAAATTGCGATTTTTACTCCCTGGAGCAAATTTCAAAAAAGAACCTATTTACAAAAAGCAGTATAACATGGTAAGTATGATGGTTAATACGGAGTATGTCTCCCGGACGATGCAATACAGGCCTTACAACGCCTACGCATGCTGAGTATCAAATTATCAATCTGATCTTGGGGAATATTACACCACTCATCAAGCAATGCCCTCCGAAGTTCCGGTAGACAGGTGGGAGGGGGTTGACGGGCTGCAATTCGTCGGCCAAGCATATCTCACACATGCTCTATTGGATTCAAGTCCGGTGAGTATGCTGGCCAATCCATACGGGTGATATCCTCCGATTGAAGGCATTCGTCTACAATGTTTGCACGGTGAGGACGGGCGTTGTCATCCATAAACAGAAATTCTGCACGCATGGCACCCGAAACAAACGTACATGTTGTTCCAGAATGACATCCCGATAGATGTGGCCTGTCATCGTTACACTCAGAACATGCAGGTCAGTTCTGGAACCAAGAATAATTCCTCCCCAAACGAGCCATCCTGCACCACCGTAACGGTGTCGTTTAATGGTGTTCTCTTGGTGGTAACGGGTACCTGGCGCTCTCCATATGAAAGTCCGGCGAGAATCAGACTGCAAACTAAACCTGGACTCGTCGGAAAACATCACACAAGACCACTGTTGCGGTGTCCACAATGCATGCTCTCTACTCCAGGTTAATCGCAGGCGACAGTGAGTTGCGGTAAGGGGAACACATCTGACAGGCCTACGAGCATATAGACCAATGTGCCCTAAGCCTTGACGGTCTGCCGTGAAACTGTCGTACCGGTAGCTGAAGAGAGCTAACGAGATAGGTCTGATGCTGTGCTCCGTCTGTTTCTTTTGGCAGTAACTGCCAAATACCGGTCCTCATTTGGCGTTGTAACTCGGGGGTGACCTGTGCTGTAACATCTACTCACATTACCATCATCTTGGAATCGTTGCCAAAGCCTGGAGATGACACTCTGGCGATTCCAAGTTCCTCGGATACTTCCATCTGGGTACGTCCACATTCCAGTCATCCGATATTTCTACCACGTAAAAAATCATCTAAATGCTTCCTTTGTGTCATAACTATGCGGTTATTGTACTGAACGGCTTTTAAAGCCCTTGTGAACAATTTTACTTCTTTGCCACCATTCCTTATATACCCCTCTCTTACACTCTCGTCATTGTGACGTACTGGCTACGCCATCTGGTGGTTTCCTGTAATTTGCATATTCTTCTTCAAGATGAGTGTGGTAATTCTATAGGTGAATTTTTTATTTTAGTTTTCAATTTCTGTGTGATTCTGAATTATCCTTAATTTATGGACATGAGTGTATTATTTCCAGAGATATACCAGAAAATTCATTTAAAGGCTGTAGGAAACATTTCATAATTTATATTACACTATAATATTTCAATAATTTGTTATAATTGATCTTTATTTTAATATTTTATTATTTTATTTTAAGTTTATTAAATAAAAGATATTTTTAAATCATTGCATCAGAACAGAAACAGTTAATTCCCAACATTCTTTTCATTTTTGAAGATAGAATGCTGAATAGATTAATATTAAAGCAACGTAGACTTGTTAAGAGTCCTTGATTAGGGAAAATTATTTCAAATTTCAATATTTTCTATAATTAATCCTAACATCACACATATTTGGATTTAAATATTTAATGACTTTGAAATATCTAAATATTAAATTATTTACACGGAATGCACAATTATTTGTTTCATAATTGTGTGTTTAGTAGTTATTATTTCTTAAAAATATTTTACCTTTTTCATTTTTTAAAATATGTTTAGGACGGAAGAAGAATTGTTAATTGATTGATGGTAAACGTCTTTAAAAGGTATTGAATATAGAAAATTTTTAATCATTAGATAAAATAAACCCATTTTAAATACCCCTTAAATCAAAAAAAGGTTCTACAAAGCTTGAAATTTAATTTAATTTAATTTAAAGTTAAATTACAAATAAGCCGATAAAAGAGATCCATACTTAGAAAACCATTTTTTAAGAAATTGTGGAGAGTTATTAATTAAATCCTTAGCATCTTAATTTAGTTCCTTCTGAGATATTAACACTGACAGCAGTTTGATCAAGATGCAATCATAATTATAAATGGTGTCCCATCTTTGACGACTGTAAGAGAAGCGTTGCTATAAAAATATCCTTCAAAAGGAAGTTTTGTTCAATAAATTCGAAAAACTTCTTTAATCAAATGTGAGTAGGACATCTGTCTTGACAATTTTTAACTACATAATAGCATTAGAATTCGAAAATGAATTATTCTTTTTTAAAAAATGGGTTCAATGAATTCAGTTATTCGCTTCCATATATGGAACTACTTTTTCGTGAAAAATGATAGATTTAAAAAAATAATAATTAAGTGGAAAGTATAATTATGTACCGTCAAAAAATGTTGGAATAATTCTGCAAGTTATGTAGAAGTGCACATAAAACTAAAAAATACGCTCTTTAATGAAACCTGGTATAAAAATTGGCATAAGCTATATATATATATATATATAAACTGGCGTAGCTAGATCTGATGGGGCCCTGTATCAAAATTCCTTCGGGCCCCTTTTTTAGGTATAGGAGCCCTATTAGTGGACTGTAGTTATACATGTTGGGGCCCTGTAGCTTGGGGCCCTGCATCATTGATACGGCGTAGCTACGCCCTTGTATATAACACTGCAGAGAATGTTATTATGTATTTCATGTTCAGGTGATCTATTTAAAGTTATTCAAATTGGAGGCGACATATTGCTTTTATTCCCCTTTATTTTCCAAGGAAAACATACAAATGGTTAAGAATAAACACACAATACAAAACTAATGGCGATTAAACAGTCAGATATCACTTACAATAAGCAGCAGCAACAATTTACAGGACGAAGACAAAGACAAAAAAAAGTTTCCAGAGTTCTGGCTATTTATATGAAACGCGCACGCGCGGCAATCTGCGTGACTTCCTCTTACGGAGGCTATGATTGGCGGGAAGCTATAGTTCGATAGCTTCTGTGGTAATCTTACATTTAAAAATGCAAGCTCTTAACATTCAAGATACGATTACGATTAAATCTCATCAGGCGTTCAAGAAATAATTATTTACAAGTGAGTCCTGAAAGCCAGGACCATTACACACACACACACACACACACACACACACACACACACACACACACACACACCACACACACACACACACACACACACACACACACACACACACACACACATACATACATACATACATATATATACTTATTATTAATGTGCTGTACTCGGATGCCTTTTAAAAATATTCTTTTTCGAAATTCAAACTGAAATTCTTAGATGGTTAGTCTCTACATCTTTACTTGATTCAATTTTATGTATATATGTTATTTAATTTTCTATGTTTCGTACTCTTTGATTGAAACATATTATCTACGTAATTGTTTGAGCCAGGTATTGAAATAAATTGATATATTTACATATACTTGATCAAATGCATGTTTATTGTTATAGAGACTGGAGGAACAAAATCAAAATAATCTGACGGCCGAAGAACTGAAAGAGAAACAGCAGAAAGCTGAAGAAAGGAGGCAAAACGTATGAACTCTTCATTCTGTAATAATTTTAATCTCAACAAAACTAAATTTTTCCTCAAAAAAATAAAATGGCGTAAAAATAGCTTTCTTCTAGTTCAGTACTTAAACCAAATATGTTTCAATATAAATATTTATAAAGCGATGATTATAAATCTGATTCCTTAATTTCTAATCGAATTTGAAAACACCATTAAACATGAAATAAGCCAGAGAATTACTCTAAGCAGTTTTTGTAATTGAAATTTATCCACTCTTTCTGTTTCCGAATAGAAATGCATTAAGTAAATAGCATGAATTTAATTGTAAGCCATTGGATAATTCCATAAAGAATATATTGTTTGTTTAATACTCTTTGCATTTTTGTTTTTGTTAATTTATTTAAAAAGTTGTCAAAAGTAAGCGTTCAAACTGTTTAATTACAAACAGTTTAAAAATCATGTAAATAATTCATTCAATGTGTGAATGACTCATTTTCGAACTTCATTTCATGGAAACTCGTTTAATATTGAGAATGCGTTATAGATTAATTAGAAATTTAAAAGATGCATATTCTTGCTAAATAAGTATTGTTATGTAATGCACATTTTAGCAGATAATTAAAGATGAAATTATTTTATAATTAGTGATACTCTTATATAATACTACTTTACATTTTTCTCTCTGCTAATATATTTAACAAGTTTCAAAAAGTAAGTAATTAAACTAAAATACAAACAATTTAAAAAGTGTATTAAAAAGTTCCTTAAATGAATGACACATTTTCTAATTTCTTACCATGAAAACGTTTAATATTAAGAATGCGTGATATACGAGTATTAAGTAGAAATTCAAACGATGCATGTTTAATATGCTTTACAAGTAATGCAGCCTCAGTGAAGTTTTAACAGAGAATTAAAGTTCAAATGATGATATAATCAGTGATTTAATATGTTATATATTCATAAAAATATACTTTTTAGTAAAAATTGCTTTTGAATTTTTCCTTTGTATAATGGCTATTTTTTATGCTTAGATTCTCGAAGAAAAGTGCCGCATTGCTCGCCAGGCTCAAAAAATGTTTAATAAAAACGACGAATCTGTGCAAAATGGTGATGGAGAAGAAAAAGAAAATGAAGCCAGCTGAACAGACGTATATTCGCGTACGTATATCCACGATGAATGGATTCTGGTTTGTAGAAAATGCTTTTAATTTTAAAATTAAAATGGATTATATAAAACATTTTTAATGTCTTAAATATTTGTCCCTTCATAAAGTGTCTCGTTAGTTTTACCAGAACAGTTTATTTTTTTTTTCCATACCAATGAAGAACATACCAATAAATCTTAATTACTTTGAAAGTATTGTTAGATAATTTAATGCTGCAAATATATGTTTGTTAAAATATAGATATAATCTATAAAATACCACATCGTAACAAAATTTTTTATCAAACATTTTTATTTACCATTCGGATGTGAGTATATTTTAATATTATGCATATAAAATGATGCATTTGAAGTTTACCATTTGCAATTTTATTCTTTGCAGGTAACAGAAAAAAAAATTGAGAATTGATTTTGGCAGAAACAAATATATCTGTAATTGAAAATGTATTGTAAATTGTTTAAAGAAGAGTCTAGTAATATGTATTAAACTT